>PVKM010037609.1:0-14390 GCA_004027735.1 Carollia perspicillata | reverse complement strand
GCTGGGGTCCACCCAGGCCCTGCCGGGCATGGGGGTTCTGACCAGCGAGGTGGGGCGTGGGGGGCAGGGGCCAGCAACTCAACATGAATCAACATAAAGGATGGTGCAAAGAAAAAAGAAACCGTCGCAAATAAAAAGAGACATGTAACATGTGCCTACCATTCTCCAGATAAGAAGGGGCCGTACCTTCTGACGGGTCGAGGCGGCGCGCCCGCCGCCCGTGCTTGGAGTTGTTGTGCACGAACATGTTGTCCGACACGGCCAGCACGTGGCCGTCCACGTTGACCGTGGTGGACACCACGACCTGTGGAAATGAAGCGGGTTTGAAGTGGGGCCGGTGCGGGCCGACTGGAGCCCCTGACGACGCGCCCCGGGCCCGGGGGGAGAGCCCGGCTGCCCGGCACTCCCGTCCCCGCTGGCAGACGGGGCTGGGCGGGTGGTTTGCCTTTGTTTGGTGTTGTTTTGACTCGAGATTACTCCTCTTCAAAACCTGCTACCCTAATTACAGTTTAATCTCCTATTATGCTAACAAGTGAATTCCATTCAGAGAAATATTCTTCCAGCCATTAGCTTCAGAAACACCCCTCTGGCCACTCATTTTAAAGCTGCTGTTGTGATTGATCTGTTCACATATTGATTGGATAGTTTATCTAATTAAAATTAGTTCACTGGAGACTGTCCCCCTTGAAGAGCCGTGAGGCTTCAGGTGCCAAAAAAGGGTCCATAAATCAGGAGCGACCGCTGCCCACAGCCTCTCATCAGAGGAGTGGGGTCAACTCCACAGTCACAAGGAATCTGGTAATGGAGGGCTTCGCGTCTGCAAAGGCCGAGCTGAACGTGAACACTGAGAGGGTTTTCAGTGCAGGGAAAATACCCTTTCTCGGGTTCATTGCAAGGGTGGCAGAGACCCTGGCCTGCTGAGGGCCCTGGTCCGCCAAGGGAACGTCCTCTGGTTGGCATGAGAGACCCCCGTCCTAGGTCCAGGTCAGAGGGGGCCAGGGGGAGACTGTGAGGAATGGCCTCTTACTCTTGCCGGAAGTAACAAAGAAAGTCACGTGGGAATCGGGGGCAGGAATAGTGATCTTCCCAGGGGACCTGTGGCCAGCATCTCAGAATGGCACCCCTTGATGGCCTTAGGGAACGGGACTCAGCTGCCCAGCCTTGAGAGCTCTCTCCCCCGAGGCGGGCGGGCGAGGCGCATCATTTCCAGAGTAGCTAGGGCAGCAAAGACTGGGGGGGGCCCAGGTCCAGATGGGGGATGACCCTTTGTAGCAGGACCCCTGAGGCTGGAGCCCAGGTTTGGGGGAAAAGGGGCCTGGCTCTTTGCCACATGTGGGCAGCAGTGGGGGCCAGCACCACCTAGAGGATCCCACCCCTCCCTAGAGAAGTGTGTGGCCCGAGCAGGTGAGCAGGGGCCAGAGGGGTGCCCATCCAAGGCCACCTTCCCTGCTGGGCCTGCACACGTCAGAACGCACCCGTGAATGACAGTGAGAAGCCAAGGGACAGTGGGCCGTAGTGAACAACAATTTATCAACACTGGTTCCTCCCAGCAGCAAATGCACCACCCGCTGCAACATCTTTACTAACCAGGGAAGCCGAGGGAGGGGCGCCCAGAGGGCATCTGGGAATTCCCCATTCTCCCTGTGAAATTTTCTGTAAACCTTAAACTGCTCTAAACAAACTGCTAGGGAAGAAAAAATCAAATTTAAGGGTTGAGGAAAGGCCAAAGCTACATGGGTGCATGCGAATGCATGGGCTAGAAGGAAAGTCTCAGGCCTCACAGGAAGGCCGAGCCAGGCAGGGGGCACCACACCCCCAAAGCTCCCTCACTGGCTCTCACCAACCACCCTCTCCCCTGCGGGCACCTCCAGGACTGCTGGAGCCTCCCCAGCATCTGGCCCCTCACAGCCTTGCAATGTGCCGCCATCGGCATCCCCACGCCCAGGTCCAGGTCCCTTAGCTCCTTCTTCGCTGCCCGGAGGGCGGTGCCCTGCACAGCCAGAGCAGGCAGAGGCTCAGACACACTGCAGTGGATGCGTGGCCTCGGCGCAGAGCACGCAGGGCTGCTCCCACTGACCGGGGCGCCCTTCGGCGGCCTGTCTGCCAGGCTCCACCCGGGCATTCGAGGCAGCATGCCGACCCAGCCCTAGAGGGTGATGCGGAGACAGGCAACTACACTGAGACAGGGCCAGGGCCCTTTTCAAGTTCCTGGACCACAGTACGTGAAAGACCCAAGAAAGGTAAAAATAAAATAAAGGACACTGGCTTGGCTGTCATCTCTATGTAGGTCAGCCGCCCAGGGAGAAAAGAGTGCAGTTCAGCAGGGAGAAAAGAGACAGGCTGAGCTGAGCGTGCCGGCCTGGGGCAGCCGCTGGGCGCACCTCGGAGAGGGGTGGGCTTGCGACACCAGGTAGAGATAGGGCGGAAGCCCCGGCCCACTGGTAAGTCCGGTTAAACCTCTGAGAGGCTGCAGCAAGCCTTCCCAGCAACTGCGGCTCCCGCTGGGACGGATGCTGCCGAGGCCACCAGCGCGCTCGAGTGGGCCCACCGCTCTGCTCAGAACCATTGACAGAACCCACCGAGTCCACCCAAGGCAACGGGAGGCCGGTCCATCTGCTGGCCGGAGACACTGCCCCCAGCCCCAGAGCACACCTTGGGTGGGCCCGGGCACCCTGCTCCGATTGGCTGGCTGGCTGCAAACGCAGTGACACGTGTTTTGCTAAAGGGCTAACACCTCCACTGAATTTCTAAAACCGCCCTGAGCAACTCGGTGGGAACTCATCCCGCCCGGCTGTTACCGCTGGTGCGGCCCAGTTCCTCGCTGGGTGGTAGGGACCAGCAGCGGCTGTGTGACCCAGCCCAGCACATTTTTCTAGAGCAAATCAGCAAAATCATCCATCCTGGGGGGCAGGGTACCCTCCACCCTGAAGTAACCTCCTAATCCTTCTCCGATAAAGGCTGGAAAAACACCAACTCGCCCTTCCTTCACCCCCGACCGCCTCTCTCCTCGAGGGGCGTCCTCGGGGCAGACCCAAGGCCGAGTCCGCCTGGCCCAGGCACAGCCGGAACAGGTCAGCCAGCAGGGGCGGGCCGCTGAGCTGGGAGGCCTTCGGGAGTGCGGCCGGGATCCGGCCAGTGAGGAGGGCCGGTCTCGAGGATGCCCTCTGGCCCACTGACTCCTGAAAGACCTCCAGCGAGAGCACCACGCGTGCGTCGATCGAGCACAAACAGCGGGGGACAGGGGAATGGGCCACAGGAGGTGCTGGCGTTAAGAGGACTCTCAGAGAAACAGCTGAAAGGGGCCCCTTTGGACACACCCAGGAGGCTTACCCAGCTTGGCCTCCCACCCCGGTGGCCCCAGTTGCTGGGTATCAAGTGCTCGCCCCCAAGCACACCGGGTCTTAGGGGCGAGAACCTGGACCACGGTCTTGGAGCTGACGTCGGTCCCTCACTGGCCCTGCGTGGGTGGGTGGCCCCAATGAGGCTGCCACACTGAAGGTGCCAGGTCATGGTGAGAGCTCCTGACTGAAGGATTTCCCCCAGTGACCCAACCCTGGTTCGCCCCCCGGCCCTCGAGGGCTGGCAATTGTGTTCTGAACGGCGGCGGCATCACAGCACTCAAATCTCAGCACGGGAGGACCCTGGTCCGTGCGCCTTTGAGAAGCGTGTACCTGGAATCTCCGCATGTCTCGAGGGTTGCCTGCATTCTTCAAACAGTTCTGATTGCACTTGAGGAAAAACTTTAGAAAGAATCTACAAAAATACAAAAAAAGATGGATGGTTGTTAGGGTTATCAGACAACAAACACAGGGTTTCTGAAAGACACTCGTGTGGGGAGCAGGGAGGGCGTCCCCTCACTGGCCTGGCCAGCGGCCCTGCAGGCAGGTACGGGGCAGAAGGGCCAGCGCAGACGACTCCGCATGAACACGGTGACTTCCACTGGCCCTGGCATTACCAGTTTCCAAGTCTCATTACACAACCATGGCTCGGACTGGCCATTTCTCGCCTAGACCTCTGCCCAAGCACCCGTGAACCACTGAGGAAACGTCCGTCCCCAAGGGACCGCCAGCCTCTGCCTACAGAGACGCAGGAGGCCCGGTCTGCCTTGAGTTTCAGATCAATCGCCCTTTGTTAGGACAGGCACGCTGCGGGACATCCTCCCCTGAAAAATTATCCATCCTTTATCCGAAATTCAAATGACCTGGACCCACGGTGTTGTCTCCGGCGGCCCCACCCCCGAAGCTGGCCACCCGAGGGACCACACTTCTAAAGAGGCATCTGGGAAGTTACAACGGTACAACCCTTAAGAAAGGATTTGGGGTGCTGTGCCGGGGGCTGCCAGGACCCCTGTGAAAGGCCCAGCTGTGTTGTTAAGGGGGTAACCCACGCCCCCCGAGGTGACCTGGACGACCAGAGAGCAGGACCCAGTGCGGAGCCAGAGCCCATGCCTTCCCACCCCGCCCTGCCCTCCTGCTTGGAGGCGTGAAGAGTCGGAGTCCTGACCGTGAGTTGAGACGCTTTGACAGAACATCATCGGGTTGTCCTCCCTGTCCCCGCATGCTTGGTGACAAGCGTGGATGCTCAGGCTGGCAGCATGGACACTGGGAGCCTTGGTGGGACACTGACCACGGGGACGGAGGGGTCTCGTCCCCACACCCCGGAGCCTCACTGAGGAGGCCACCTCCCCCAGGCATGGTCTCTGGGTGACTGGGCGTCCCGTCCAGCGAGGCTGCCCAAGGCGCCTGTCCTGTTTCTTCCCAAACGCCGCCTCGCCTGCGGGAGGATGGCCCATTTTTTTAGATTTCAGGTGACTTTCCTGAACTCGACCTGATGTTCCAGGGTCCTTGCAGACAATCCTATCCAAGCCCCAAACTCCTCAGCAGACCGAGGCCCGTCTTCGACCCATGCCCAGCGCACCCTGGACGGCCTCCCGTCCGGGCACAGGAAATGCCCACGGTGGCAGGGGAGTCCCGGCCGCCGAGTTCCATGTCCTCACGTGCAGCGCAGCCTCACTACTTGAGGCTGGAATTTACATCTCGTGTTAACTCACCTCACCTACACTTCAGCTCTCGGAGCCTCTGAACGCCATCTGCCACCAGCACAGCCAGTCACTTGAAATTCCACCCACCAATTTTTCCTAACAACCGTCGCAATTAAACTCCACACGCTGCAGCGAGGTAAATTAGGCGCACCTGCGGCCACTCTGCACTTGAACTGCATCGGAAAGGGCCTAACAAGGTGAGGGCGTCACGAAGTTATCGTCCTCTCAGGCAATTAGGTTTTCACTTCGGGGACGGCTGCACGGTGCAATTACGCCGCACACAGCCAGCCGGCTCATCTCCCGGGCAGGCGCCTGCCTGGACCACGGCACGCGGCGCGGAGCCGGCTCTGGGGGCTCCTGCCGTCAGGGCAAAGGCGCCCCCTCCGGAGGAGCCTGCTTCAAATTCCTCAAGGTCTTTTTACCCCTGTGCCTTCCAGCGCCAAGGGCAGGCTCGGGGGTCACCTGACCAGCCTACACTGCCCTCGGGTGAGGAAATCAGCCCGACACGGCAGGGTGCCGGGTCCTCTCCCGGACGGACTCCGGGGCAGGTGGACTCGCATGCACACCTCGGCTGCAGGGCCTCTGATGCCGACGTCTCACACGCAGTGAAACACTCTGGAGGGGCCCGCCACGGGCTGTGCCAGGGAGCAGGCCCCTTCAGGCTCCTGGGTTCCAAGGGCGCAAAGTGAGTGAGGGACAGGGAGGGACAGCGCAGGGCAGCTTCCGCCGGGCGGGGAGCCCTGTGTCCACTCTGCATCCTGCATCGGTCATAAGGAAGTGAAGGCCTCAATCGAGCCTCCCCGAGTGGGGTCTGGCCCACAACCGCTGCCGCTGCGTGCTAATGTGCCGGGTACACGTCCAGCCAGATGGGCTCGGCGGGATACGCCGTGCCGACACTTGGGAAGGGGGAGGGGCCTGAAGGCCCGACGTGGGAGGTCCATTCTCATCCTTTCCTCAATTGCCCTTTAATGGGCTTTTTCTCTGAGAAATCTCTGACAGCCCCTTTACATACCTCACTTCCGGAGCCTGGGACACAAAGGACCTCGGCTCGTACTCTTGTTAGGGAAGGAAAAATCTCTCCTATGTCAGAAAATCTTTGGCTTTAACACCAATAAACTCTTTATTACTGCTAACTGCGGACGTGCGGCTCGATGGCAGGGGCGATAAAAATTCCAACCTGTCATTAGTACATTATGCTTAATTGTGTACATTGCGTTTCCCATTGCAGCTGCTGGCCCATCATCAAAATGACCATTTTGTACACTAATTCCCTGACCCCGTCTTTATTTCCCTAAAGAGTCATCATCTTTCACAGGAGGTACCAGAGTAAATCAAGCTTGAAATATGGGCTTTATTTACTTGTTTCTCCCAGGCAGGAGGGAGGCAGCAGCTCGGGGTGCCCGGCACACCCGTCGGAACTCCCCGGCCCCATCCCGCCCGCAGCGAGGCGCAGAACCCTGGAAAGCTCCCAGGCGCAGCCAGCAGGGGAAGGTGGGTCTCCTCGCTCCTGAAGTCGGGCTTCCCCCTCCTCAGAGTGTTCGGGGGCCAGGAGAGGACGCCCATTGGGCGATCTCGAGGGCTGTGCAGACAGCAGGTGTCGAGGGTGTGCCTCTCGCTCGGGAGCACCCTGTGAAGGGGGCGGTGGGGCCTCCACCCACTGGGTCCACTGGAGGCCTTGAGCTGGGGCTGGAAGTCCCCGGGCCCCCCTGCTTTTCTGCCTGGACGGTGACTCAGACGCTCCACACGGAGCTGTGGCCGCAGCTGTCTCCGCCCCTCGGCAGGACACCGAAAGCGGGGTCCAGGGGGCGCCGCATCAGAATCTGCCCAGACAGCGCCCGCCCGCGCCAGCGTGCGGCGACGAAGGGCCTGCAACGGGTGACGCGACGGGGCATTTGAAGCGGGGTGCTCTCGGTACCCCACAGAACGGGGCCAGCCCCCACCACGGGAACTGATCTCAAAGTCGGCTCCGTATCTGTGTGTTTAAGCTATGAATTAGTTCATTTATATTTACTTTTATGAAGCTGATTAGCCAGAGCTCCTCTAGCTGATGAAAATCATTTTAATTGTAGTGTTAGGCTCCTGTGTAATATCCATTACGTTATGAACTGTTTAAATTCTACATGGGTATTGTGCAAATTGGCCCTCGGTGAGCGAGCCGGCAATTAGGCCCAAACAGCACTCCCGGAGCCACTCCAGAACTTTGCGGCATTGTTCAGGACGGTCAGAAACAAAGGAGGCTGTTTAATTGTAATTTAATGGAATATCAAGGAGTCCGTGGCATTAGACGCTGGCAACAGAGAGCAGGAGAGAAAAATTAACTGCAATTATGTTTGATTAAAGCTATCTTTCTCAATAATCAGCTGTCCTGACAGGCCGTGGGGCTCTCGTGGGCTCCGGGATGGCAAAAGGTGTCGAGCAATATTAGGACCAATAAAGGGGATATTAGCATAGCTAATTAGAGCCCTGCAAAACCTGTAAAGGGGGCCTCTGTGTATTGTAATGTGTGAAATAATTGGCCAAGGCCGTTATCAATTACACAAGGAATGAATTCGGTTTGTCAGAGAAAAGTGAGGGGCACGTTCCGGCCGACAGCGCGCTCTCCCTCCTGTCTCCCGCAGGGGAGGGCTTGCCCACTTTCAGCCAAAGCCATGACCTACCACGAGCCAAATCAGTGGCAAAATTGTTGCCGGGTCATTAGGGCCCCCAGTCCTCACCAGCCCCGAGACGGCAGCTTTTCACCCAACTGAAGCCAGTCACCACGTTATCCTGAGTCCGTCCCCTCTGGTCTGAGGAGCACTGGCTCGTCTCCTTGGGAAAGTGGTGGGTGTAGGGTGGTGCTCCCCGGCGACCAGGAGCAAAGGGGGACAGGGAGCCGGTTCAAAATCGCCTGCTCTCAGCACCTCAGGAACCCGATGCATGGGGATTTTTTTTTTTTAATTTTTAATTGTTACTTGTGAGACTCCCCCAGGTTTGGCCTTGCCAGTGCCGGACAGCGTGCATGACTGAATGCTGCACCGTCTGACCCGAGTGGCCCCAGGCGACCGGGGCGGGGACTCCTAGGCGTCCACCTTAGCACAGGTTAAATGCCACGCGGAGGAGGGAGCCCTGGCGTCCACCAGAGGCCTCCCGCCCCGAACGCCAGCCTCCGGCCCAGCGGCTGACCTTCTCTTCTGGGCCTCAATTACGGGGGACACGGGAGTCTGAGTCAAGGATGAAAAACACCGCTCTCTTTCCTGGGGGAGGGCGCACGCGCCGGGTTTCCGGCAGCGCTCTTAACAAGCAGCAAACGAACGTGGCCACGGGCCCCTGTGTCATCCATCAAAGCCCCTCGCGTCTATGCGAGGATCCTGGCACTGACAGCTTCCGAGGTCCCTGCGAACAGCGGAGACCCCCACCGTGGGGCGGGTCCCCGTGGCTTCAGCTACTGAGTCTGGAACGTAAAAGCCAGGAGACTGTTTTCATACGTGACAACCTTGGCAAGAAAACACGAGCGTGGAAAACCAACCAGAAAAGGCCACTGTGAAAGTCACCACCCACCAGTGGGGGCCGGGGGCTGAGGGCCCTGGGGGGACCGGGCGCGGCTGCTGGAAGGGCGGACTCAAGGGCTTCCTCTCGTGGCAACGGAAGCCTCTGGAAGCAGGCGGGCGAGGCGGCTGCACAACCCTGTGGACAGAGCCAAGGCCCCTGAATGGGTTCCCTTTGAAACGGTCGACTCCCAGCTACCGCGTCACTGCTGCTTTGACCCCATCACAGCGGACATGCACCCCACTTCCCCACCCCCATAGGAGGGAAGCTCGGGGAGACGGGTCCAGGGCCCTGTCCACCTGGCTGTGCTCTTGGAAGGAAACAGTTAAAGAGTCAAATTGAAAGACAGAGCCTTTAAGAGACTTTCCTCTGACTGATAAGAGAGTGGCTGCGGAGTGCTTCCTCGCAGTCCCTGCTAATTACTGGGAAGTCCCTGAAAGCAGTGGCCGCAGCTGCGTGCGTGCGAGCGCCTGGCCATCAGCGGCTGACATATCGATTCCCGGGCAGTCCTGGCCCATCGGGTTCGGGGCGCGAGACAGGGCTTCCTTCAGAGAGCCTGCAATGAGCCGCCCCTACACGGCTTCGCTCAGCCAGTATCAGCTCCGCGGCCCCGAGACAGGGCGCAGCTCTGCTCGGATCAGGTTTCCAAAATGCGAGGGTCCTGGTGTCAGCCCTCCCTCCCCTCCCCCCCCACAACCGTGAGCTATTATGGGGCTTGCCTCCTTTAATGCCAGACGGGAGGAGAAGTCTGCTCCATTGGTCTGATTTATTCTCCAAATATGCCATGACAAATTGCTTTAACACCAGACTTATTAAATTCTTGTACATTTCAAGTTATGGGTCTCATATACGCGGGCCTACATGACGTCATCACGAAGGGGGCAGAGGGTGACGGTCCTGGGTTTTACGGCGGGGGGCCGGATGTC
This sequence comes from Carollia perspicillata, assembly GCA_004027735.1. Lineage (NCBI taxonomy): Eukaryota > Metazoa > Chordata > Mammalia > Chiroptera > Phyllostomidae > Carollia > Carollia perspicillata. The sequence continues at coordinate 4,898 of PVKM010037609.1, read as the reverse complement.
CTTTGTGAGGGGCCCCTCGCCGGGAGGGAGGGCCAGGCCGCCCGGCGCCCCACGGCGGGTCCCCGGGCTCCAGGGGGCCCGTCCCAGGCTTGCACGCTGCCGGGCATATGGAGACCTAGGAGGATTTGAAAATATCCTCGGCTCGCCTCGCAGTCCAGCGCGGGCTGGCCTTTGTCTGGAGGGGTCCTCTCCACGGCAGCGGGGCCTGTCTCCGGTGGACGGGAGCTATTTCACTTCCCTGCGCCGGAGTAACCACACCGCATTAACAATATTTGTACTACAATCGCCCAGGGACCCACTTCCCAGATTCTATCACTTCTTTATCTCCTGACAAATACCTCACTATCGAACATTATTAGGTTTAGAAAATTAACCCTTCACGGTCTGGAGCCACACTCGGCCCCGCGGTCCCTCCAAAGAGCCTTATCGCTGAATTTGTGCTATAATGGTTTTTCTTTCCATCACAATTTCAGCGGCGGCTGTCAAGAGGCTCCTATAGATACCACGATCTTGCTCTTTTGCGATGATTCTCATTAAAATGATGCCAAAGAGATCTGATGGGATTTAATAGCTTTGCCGGCCAGTTCCACAGCCTCCTCCGGAGCAGAGCCTGCCGAGGCCTCCAGCTGGAGAAATTTGTATGACTTGCATTCAACTTTTCTGGGTGGTTTGAATGTGTTCAGATAAGTAAAGCCCAGGCAGGCACCGGGAGCGCGGAGGCATCCCCGAGCTCGGCGCACAGCCGGCCGCCCGCCCCGGCTCGCTGTCAGGGTTCTAGTTAGTATTTTCTGTAACTGTTCTGATATTTCATGATAGTTTTGATAAGGTTATCTGTTTAAAAGGAGTCAACCGCACAACACAGCCGCGGCGTGACGTGTGCCGTGTTTACGCTGGGGCTCTCGTTTCAAGTGCCTGTCTTCGTTCCCCCCTTTACCTGGCTCCCGGGTTCTAATGGGCGCCGCAGCCCTGACATCACCCCCCCGCGGATCCTTCGCGCTGTCAATCAGTCTGCATTTTGTCTTCCGCCGCGTGCTCATTAAAACGGCTCCCTCGCTCCCTCTGGACAGCACTCCGTTTGCCAGCTCTGATCACGGAGCTCCTCACTTCAGAAAAATGCCAGCACCACTTGGTTCACGTCAGACGCCCCCGAGACTTGTTGCCAGCTCCCGGGGAGACTTCCAGAGACTCTGCGGGCTGAGACGACACGCCGGCGCTCACCCACACGCCCGGCCCCACCCCTCTCCCACCCCCGCGTGCGCCTGTGTTTAGGTCCCTGGTGATCCCGGGAGCCCTCCCTGCCCGCCACCCCGGTTTCTGTGGGCGACGGAGATCACTCTCCAAACAAACGGGGCCCTTTTTTGTGGTTCATCTTTATCCCCCAATTTTCCAGTGGCAAAGATCTCTTCTGGCTCAGATGCCCATCTCCCCATCCACACCAGCCTGCTTCATTAAGAACTATCTTCTTTGCGGGTTGAATTATTAATAAAAAAATCCCATTTTAAATCAAGCGCGGAGAACACCAGTGTGGAACCTGCCCACGCCGGCCTCTCCAGCCTTTTAGGTCCTGATTAAAAACTTATTAAAACATTATAAATGATTAATGGGAGCACAGCTCTGAGTGGCAATTATTAGTTTTAATGCAGGTAATGCAGCTTAATGAGGGGGCACATGTGTGCAAAGCTTTAACTTCATTACTCCTGCGTGTCAACAAATACAAGAGAAATGGGCGTCCGGGTCATCCATTACTCGGAGCAGCAGCCAGCCCCGTCCCTCACCTCCCCATGTCCGGGAGCCGGGGGCCATAAATTCAACCCTCTTCTGTGGCTCCGGGAAGGCCCACAGTGTTCAAATCCGCAGGCTTGGCGGGGCTCCCCCCACCCTGCCGAGTGTGGCTCCGAGTGGGAACGGTCCTCCGAGACACTCCTCCGGAGCCTCCGGCATGCGGGGATCCTCCCCTGGAATCGTCGCAGGTTCTCGGTGCCTCCCCGCAGAATCGCATGCCGCCGACGACGTCCGGAGCCACCTGGGCGCTCGCCTTCCCGGTTGGGCGAGGTTTGCAGAGGAGTGGGGCCCCGTCCCCCCAGCATCTGATTCACGTTAGCGCAGCGTTGCCGAACATTCCCGTGTCCCTCATCTGAAGGTCCATCTCCCAGAGCGCGGGGGGCGGAGACAGGGAGAGGGCACACTGTCCCCCTGGTGAGGCAGGCATCCGAATGCTGACACGGCAGCGCAGGGAAACCAGGCAGCGGGCGCCTGGCTCCAGGACAGGGGGACGCCAGGGGAGGCCAGGGCCAGCAAGAGGCTGCACGGGGAATGGGTGCCTGGAGGGTGCTGAGCGCAGGGGGGCCGGGCGCCTCCTCCACCCACCGAGGAGCCCAGACAGGTCTCGGCCCCACCTGGGACCTCCTCCCGGGCCTGCGCACCGCCCACGGCTGGGGGGCGGGCGTCCCCGCCCAACTTGGTGAGTCACCTTTTCTTTTCTGTGTTTGTGACACGCAGCCGGAGTCGGGCTGATCTCCACTATCTGTTTGAAGAGTATTCAGGACTATTTGCATCATTTTATCGCTAATGTATAATATATGGCTCTAAAGTGAGCCCAAGCACTGTCTTGTTACCGAGCATAAAAAAGTGAGGGCAATAAAGATACATTAGTCCTCTGAAGCACAGCGGCTATAATGCAAGCAAGAAAGGTTCCTGCTCAGAGTTAAGAGGCAACCTCTCCGCCTGACTAAGACAATGGAAGAGTAAAGAAAATGTCAAATCAAGAAAAGCTGGATTTAGAGATGAGGCAGCCCGGGATGACGTTGGTGCCATATTTTGTGAAACTATAATGCTGTTGGCAGCAAAGGCCCGTGTTTCTGATTCATCTAGGGCCGCACGGCAGAGCTTTGTCAGTCTGTGCAAGGTATAAATAATTCAGGGTGAGAGATGGCAATTACAGGGCCCTGCACAACCAAAATGAATATTTTATGAGGACTAAAACTGCTCTGGAATGAATCATACACATGGAGTCGCACACACATGGCGCGTGGGCTCACACATGCCAGCCCCAGGAAGCGCGGGGCCCAGCCTCGGCCTCGGCTCCGGGTGGGGACGGGGGCCCGGCCAGGGGCAGCTGCACATGCTGCACCGTGGGCCCGGTGGCCGGCTGCCTGCTCCCGCAGGCCTGATGGAGGCCCCGTCCCCCAGAAGGCCTGAGGGCAGCACAGAGACCGAGCACAAACTCGAGGTGACCCACCCACAAGTTTGCTTTCCGGTGAATCCCGGTGAACCAGCACCGCGCTTTGCTTATGCTTCTGACTGCTCACCCCGCCGAGCTCTGGGAGCCACAGTCCTGCTCAGGGGGAGCTGGCGCTCTGCATTCTGGGAGAGCGGGAAGAGCAGTTCTCGGGTCCCCGAGAAATCTGGGGGCCAAGGGAAGGAGGGGCGTGGGAGCCTGAGCTCAGGTCACGCCCAGGTCCCCGGCGCAATGCCTCGCTCTCATTCCAGACTGAAGCCCATTCTGGACTCTGCCTCCAACTCTGGCCCCCCGATCCTATTCACACGGCCCGGGTCAGCCGACGCGAGGCCGGGGCCGTGGCTCCTCCCGTCCGCATGCCCCAACTCCCACGAAAGCGTGGCTTCCCTCACTTCGAGCAGCAGACATAACGAAAGGGGGTGAGGATTATGCCAAAGAGATTTTTAAAGGCTGAAAAGATGGTTTCATCTACATTTCCTCCAAAAACGCTCCTGGAGAACGGCTGGAACAGACAACAGCATTGTTCGCAGGGCAGAGGCGGCCAGGCCCACTGCTGAATGGCCATTGTGTTTGTCCAGCTACTGATACCTGGGCTTTTGTGCAGGGAAAAAGGCCGGGGGCCGTGACATCAACGCAGCACAAGTGTCCCTCTGTGCTGTGAGCAGATTGGGCCCCGGCTGCGGTGGGAACCGGCACCCGATCCCTCACAGAGGTTTCCTTCAGATCCAACGCCGGCGCATTGTTTATGAAAACAAGGCTATTAGGTATATTAATAATTTGATAAATAGGGATTTGCCCTTAATTATTCATGAAGAACATTTGGCAACAGTAAAATTATATTCGCAGAACAGGTTTATAAACCAGCTAATTATAAATTAAGTATGCAAGAGAAAATTGCTAACCTTGAAATTAAAATATTTTATGATTCTGCAATTACAAAAAAAAAAGGTAGAGAATTATCCAAACCCCGGGGTGAGCAGAGTCCCCAGGACTCTGCAGATGGCCCCACGCGGCTCGGGGAGTGACAACAGAGAAAGTGGACAGGAAGGTGCTCCCCGCCCCCCACTGCCCTAGGAAGGCAGGTGGCAGCAGGGTGTCTAGGCAGCTGGAACTTTCTGAGAGGGTCACCTGACCAAGCCAGCACCCATCCCACCAGACCTGGCAGGTCAGCCTCCTCAGAAAGCTCATCTGCACCCTGCGAAGTATCACCTCTGCCCTGCCTTTGGGCAGCCAGCGTGTTCCCATCACCGTGCTCGGGGCCCACAAAGAAGCCTGGGCGGCCTTCTGTGCTCCCTTGACCCAGCTGTCCTGCTGGGGCTGGTGCCCCCTGAGCTTGGGGTCTAGAGGGACCAGGTGGGTGCGGGTGGCAGAGAGGCACGCAGTGCCGCTGGTCCCCACCAGAGGGCTCCCCGTGTGCCTGGGAGGGGGAGCCCACAGCACCCCATGCCAGCAGCACTCAGCTCCTACTACAAACTTGGGACAGACCCCTCCTTCCAGCAGGGTGTCCCACCCCGCCCCTCTGGCCGCTCTGCCCACAGACCTGCTCGTCAGGGGCTCTGTCCACACCCACCCAGGACCTCCTGGGCCCCAGCAGCCGCACAGCCAGCAGCACACATGTGTGAGTCACGGGCATTTCCCAGCAGGCCCGTGGCAGAGGGAC
>PVKM010037608.1:0-14390 GCA_004027735.1 Carollia perspicillata | reverse complement strand
GGAGTGGGTGGAGGTGGAAGAGGGTGTGGGCGGATCTGTGGGAGTGGAAGAAAATACCATAAAAAAGAAAAACGAAACTAAACGAGAACCCATTGCTGTAGATAACCCTGTCGCAGAATGTTGTTGGGAAAAGTAATGAATTTGGAGGCCCCAGAGAGGACAGCTGCCTGTTCAGTCAGGGATTGTTCATTGGGTGCTCACTGCGTCGCCGGTCCTGCGGTTGTCAGGCAAGGAATTCAAAGCAGTTGCTGACAAACCTCTGCACCGATCACAAAATAATGATCGCTTCTGTTTTTTCACTGTTAATCTCAGCAGACCAAGGATTAGAAAAACCTTGTATTTGTTCAGATTCTTGGAGTTGGAGCAGTGGGAGAAAAGACGCACCCTGCCTGCTGGAGCCGGTGTTTCTCACTCCTTTGGGTGCCCATGTGGGTGACGTTTTAGCCCTGTAACAAGGCATATTGCTTAAAGTCTCTTTAAAATGTCTCCCCGCCCTGACAGGAAATACAAACCCTTCAGAATAGTTTTGCGTCACCTTGGGGAGAGGGCACCGTGGGAGTGAAGTCAGGACCTCTGGTCTGGAGGGCTGACCCAGCGACAATTTGTTCATTGCTGAGCGCATCTGGAAATCTGCTGGAACTTCAGTTTTGATAGGATGTTTTTTCTTCCCGCTGCCCGTGCCCCTGCCAAAGGAGGCCCTGTCTGTGGTTGTTCAACTTACAGGCATATGGTTTTGATATTAGGTATTTCAGAGGGTTTGCTGTTCCCCACAGCTGAGAAACCTTCACTGCCCTTGTCATCGTGTGGGTAGCAGGCTCAGGCCAGCAGCCAGGCCGCACACCTGGCTTGCAGTCCCTGGTCTCCCCCAGCGTCTTCAGGAGGGGTTGGATTCCCTACCTAAGATACTGCTTGCATGTGCTTATGTAGCTTTTTAAAAAAGATTTTATTGAAAAGAAAGGGAGAGATATATCAGTGTGTGGTTGCCTCTCACATGGCCTCCTACTAGGGAGCTGGCCCACAACCCAGGCATGTGCCCTGACTGGGGATTGAACCTGTGACTCTTTGGCTCACAGGCCCGTGCTCAATCCACTGAGCTACACCAGTCAGGGCTTATATAGCTTGTTTATATCAAGGTCACCAGGTCTTCATGGCTCAAAAAACAAAACAAAAACTCACAAAAAAACTGAGAGTCTTCAAGACAGCTAGTCCTGTGTTGGCTGTCCTCTGCCAGGTCATTCATTTAGTGAACATCTCCTGAGTGCCTGTCACATGCCAGGCCAACTGTGCTGTTCAAGATGAGTAAGTCATGGGTGACAGACTCAAGGAATTGTGGCTATAACATTAAACTGCTTTTAAATTCTGATCAGGGTAACATCTCATAATTCTTAACACAAGCTACAGGATGCTACCCTATTAATACTCTCCAGGGGTCAAGGTGAACTTCATGGAGAGGTTAAAGCAGAAACCCCCAGGGTGGGGAGAGGGTGTCATAGGTCATTGATGAAAGACCCCTTTCCCCAAAGCGTCTCCTTTAACTCTTCAAGTTCCCACAGTGTTTTTTTTTTTTTTCACTTTCTGTTCAGGCAGTGAAGATATTTAACTATGGTTTTTTTTCTTTGAGTGGCCGGACCTATTAAAATGGCAGTTCAAACCACTTTATCAGTTAAATTTCATCCTAAAGCCCTGGAACTTTCTTTCATGAGCCTGGAGAAGCTTCCTCCTTCTTCTCCCTTTCTATCACGTGGTTTTGCTGTCCTGGGCCCCTACTCTCTGCTACGTGAGGGAACAAAAACCTGGTGGAGGTGGGCGGGCGCGTCTCAGATTCCAAGTGGAAAGGACACGAGTGGAGATGTGAGTGTGGACTCCGCTGCCGTGAGGCAAGGCGAGGTGGGTGCCAAGCAGTGCTGAGAACAGGTTAGGGCGAAAGGGTTGGCAACTGTGCCACGGGCCAATGATGGTCGAAAAAGGAATTTGTGGTCGAGTCAGTGCGATCTGGTCCTTTCTGGTGCAAACAGGTAGCTGGTTATTGCGTGTGTGTGTGTGTGTGTTAGAAATGGATATAGATAGATAAATGACAGATTGGTAGATAAGTAAAGGAAAGATGTCTGGTCGCTATTCATCCATTTCTGCTTGCTCCAAAGAGTAACTCTAATGACGGAAATTTCAGGCTGGGTAGGAGGGGAAGCCATTTACTTGCCTGGCTGAGTGAGAGGTGGTTTTGGAGCAGGTGCAACTTCGTAGCCCCCTCAAACTACTACTTGAAACCGTCTGAGGGTTGGAGTTATGTGAATGTCCTCTAAATTGAAAATGACTAGGCTTATGTTGGTCCGTCTCAAACTCCTTGGCTGTGGCCCCAACTAGGCCCCCGAGAGGTTGTCTGAGGCCAGTGCATTAGAGCAACGTCCGCGGAACAGGGGCTGCCCTGCTGCAGGCCAACTCCACGGCGCAGACGAGACTCAGTCTCGCCTACAGGGTTTCCTTTCAATCTTTCAGTAGCTCGTGAAGTATCACTGATTTCGGTTTATGGTTGAAGAAACTGAAGCTAAGAGTGGTTAAATCACCTGCCTACATTCTGAAAACAGGGGTTTTTGATACAACGTATTTTCTGTCATACAATGTCTCCATTCTTCCTTGACCTGGGATTTCACTTGAGTGAATGACTGCATGCTAAGATTCTTTATCCCATTCTAGTGAGAAGAGGTTGCAGGGCTTCAAGGCCTTAGAGCTGATCTCTCCAACAGGATGCACTGGGGAAGAGGGGCCTGGTTTCCACATTGCTGGGCTCTCTCGCCGTTGTGTAGTTCTGTGACGCAATGTCCACCTCCCCCCACTCTGCTCCTAGCACCATGATGTCCACAGCAAGGCAGGGAACGTCCGTGCTTCGACGACCACAAAGGACGCTATTGTGTCCCCTCTGACAGCGTAAGTTGCAGTAGAGAAAGCCAGGCGTTGCCCCAGCATGTGGAATCGTGATGTCAAGTACTGAGGGGTCAGGAAAGAAGTTCATTGATTTTGGCGGAGAGGTTGTCGGTTTTGTTCATCTTTGTTTCCCAGGTAACTTTTCAAACCAAATAAAGAATTTGTCTTTTTGTACTGAGCTTGCATGTTTTTCAGCGTGCTGAATTTGTACACTTAGCTAATAACCATGAAAATTAACTTATGTAAAACAGTAAAAATAAAATTGTTGACACTCCAAGCTGAGAACATACCCGTTCTCCCCTAGCCATGTTCAGTTATGTGCTGCTGTTCATTCTAGGGCGGCAGACTTTCTTTCTCCTCGGGCCGTCCGTCTGGAAGACTGTTCTTAATGCAGCAATAACAGCAGCAGCGCAGACACAGTACACACCCTCTGGTCCATCCTGCCGTGTCCGTGTCTGCTGCTGGCTCTGGCGTCTCAACCCTGGGACTCTGCACGGACACTTCCCGTGAGCCTCGCTGCTTCCACCTTTCAGCACTCCCCCCTCCGGGACGTCCCCTTGCTATTTCATATGGGGACAAGAGGATGTGTTGACAACTCTGCCTTCGCAGGTGCACCGCAGACTTTGTATCATCAGTTAAGGACCCATGGCAAAGAGAATTCCACTCCCACGGTTTAATGGAACACATTTTACGGAGAGCCTATGCAGAATGATTGAGGGAAGGTTTAAAGGAGGTGGAGGAACTTGGGCGCTAGCAAACATAAGAAGCCATGGGCATATCTAGGCCTCGAGGAGCTGGGAGGGAATAGTCACCGAATCCCAGAGCCGGCTGAGGCCACAGGGGATGAGCTGCCACACAGGCAAAGAGAAGTGACTGGAGCCGGCCATCAGAGATGGAGCAAGGAGGGAGCAACTTCTTTGCAACCAAGCCCTCTCTCCTGGCCTGTCCAACCTTCCGCAGGTGCTCCCATTGTGTGAGAGTGACAGGCAACCAGAAGGCACGTGCGCCTGGTGACGCAGTGGGAGCCGTGCTCCTGGAGAGCAGAGTAGGGCAGACAAAGGACAAGGGGGATTGGAGCATGCGGGAGTAGCAAGTGGAGAATAATCTTACTCACCTGTGGACCCCCAGTGGGGAGCGTGGTGCCCAGCACCGAGCGGAAAGTTAACAAATGGTTTTTAAATGGATCAGAACTGGGAGAGATACTGGTGGGCAGCGGGTTGGGATCTCTGATTGGGGGCTGGGGAATCTGGAACTGAGAAACACGGAGGTGACTTACTCCAGGCCGTGCAAGCATCTAGTGGCCGAGGGAGGACCGTGGAGAAGGCACCTGGGTTCCATGACCAGCGGCCCCTCCCCTCCACCGTCTGCTGCTGAGGCTTGGCCTGTCGTAGTCCCTTCATCTCATAACCGTGCTTCTCATTATGTTTATCTCAGTCTTTTTAGTTCTCCTCGTATCCTTCTTCTTATTCTCAGACCTGGAATAGGTTTAGTTTTCTTTTTTGTCTCAATTCTCTGCGTGCCTGAGCACCCAGCATGCACCGGGTAGTGCACTGGGTCCTACGTATCTCACTATCAACCTTTCCACGTCTTAAACACTGAATTGTAATCTAACAGAGCCATAAAGTGTGATTCTTCCTAGAACAAACTGCATTTTTTTCAGGGTATCTTTAAGAGTGAAAAAGCTTTAAAACTCAAAAGGGTTACCCGGTGATAGTGGAGTGACAGTCAGTGCCATCTGTGATTTGGGCAGCGACCAGCGTAGATCGAGAAGTGATAACATCAGGCTCACCGAGGAATAAGATCTAAGATTCTCACGTTATCTGTTTCTTAGTAACACCAACGGGCTGTCGATGCCAGGTCCCACCCTTGGTTGTCAGCTCTTCTTTCCTTATCTACACCAGAACTCTGCAGTGACTGCAGAAATAAACCCAGGGCTGCCCACAGCCTAGGAAACAGACCTGGATGGACTTGAACTTGGACGAGACGTGAATCATGGTCCTGTGGGAGGAAACTGCCGTGCAGACAAAGTTTAACTTGAACTCTTTGGTCCTGAGAGTGACTCCGTTTTACGTGGAAGACAAGCCCAGAGATAAGCCATCGGATAAAAACTTGCTTTGGTAGATCCCGGAACTGGAGTTGGCTGTGTAATTCCAGGAATGGGAAAGGAGCTCTTTAGGGCTTCCAATGTGTGAATCCAGTCGAGGGAGGGAGAGGGAAGAAGGGAGGAGGGGGGAGAGCTGCTTCGATCAGCCCCTTTCTGGTTTCTCATCCTTGCTGTCACTGTGGTGGTCTGGCAGCTGTCCCCCGGCAAGACACCATCAGCAGATGCTGAGCAGGTGCAATGCACCCATGAGTACAAGAGAGGCGCGTGGCCGCACTCCTGGAGCAGTGGACCCTGAGGAATGCTTGCTGCGTGGGGATGACAAAGGAGCCCAGGTTCCCCGCCGGCACAGGGTGGGAGTAGGAAATGGTTTTCCTGCTGGTGTTAAACATCGTGGATTTGCCAGCCTGCTTGTGCTCCACGTGTGTGTGTGTGTGTGTGTGCATGTGCACGTGCAGCACACGTGGCCACGTGTGGGTCTTGTCTTTCTCTCCCTTAACAATAAGTGGTCTCCTGCATGAACGCTGTCCCTGGAACTGTCACAGCTGCTGAGCTTACGTTTTCACACTTCACCTGCCCTTTCGATCACTGGGTGCTGGAAAAGATGGGGCCTTGCCCGTCCTCGTCTGCCCAGCTTGCTTACCGCCTTAACTCCTTCAGAAGGCTGTGCTTCACTTCTCTGCACTTTTCCTGTTGTTCTGTGTTACTCTTTCAGCGCCTGGCAGTTAAATGCAGGGCTGAGAGATACTTTTTATGATACATACTGAGAGGAAGGAGTAACTTGACCTTCATGGCCGTTTTTATATTTCAGCGCTGTCTCTGCATCACTGCACTTCAGTGTGGGCTGGAGCCTCTGCCGGGGTGACTGGATTCACGGACGGCACAGATTTCGGGGGGCCGGAAGCCCACTGGCAACACCCACACTTTATATACTTCTCCGAGTCTCTAGATCCTTGGGATAGAAATGTAATTTTCTGCTCCACAAAACAGAGGTTAAGCCTCTCGGAGTGCTGTTTGGTCTTTGATTTGGGAGGTTAGAGGGTGGATTTGACTGAGATCATGATATTTCTCAGACAAAATGGAACGAGCTGCAGCAAAGATGCAGACTCCTATGTTAACAGCACGTTTCAACATTTGAGACTGTGAGCTGAGCTTTTTCATGTTTGAAGGTATCTTTATTTAAATTTTAACTTGGAATACTATTGGTAGATTGAAAATTGCCAGGCACCAATATATAGCAATATCAAATATAAGGAAAAAATCCATCTCCTCGACAAAAATGTACCTTCAAAGTTTTTAGTCAACACAATATACAATTTTACACACGGAAACACAAAAGGTTCATGCTCATTTATAATGTTAAATTCACTAATTCTACAACATAGACATTTAAAGAAAGTATTACCAAAATCATGGTTTAGTTTGAAATACTGCTTTCTTTCGCTCTTGTTTTTCTAAATAGCTTGTATTTCTATTACGAACAAAACTTTTAGATATAAAATGTGGAGCTTTTCTGTAGGTCTTGTTCAAGTCCAATTCCAATGCAGCACACGGTGACGGAATGACTATCTGGGGCAAGGCAAAAAATCTGCCTCTTCTGATTGCTGTCGTGCTGAGGACACGAGGACTGTGCTGACGGCCCCTGTGCTGGGGGCCGGGAGCAGCCTTGCAGATGAGAAGCCCTGGCAGCAGTGGGGCAGTGGCAGCGAGCATGTGCCTGGGGGCCCGGGGTGACCCCGCGACCCAGGAGTGGTCATGTGTCAGGTAGGAACAGGCTCTCAGCGGGGAAGGAACCCTGCTCGTATCAGAGTGTTAGAACACAGCGTCTTTCAGGGAAACGGTGACCATGCTCCTTCATTCACTCTTTCATTCATTCATTCATTCATTCATTCATTCACTTATTCAACAAATACTGAATGAACACCTTAATGTGAAAGGCACTTAGGAATAGAGAAATAAATAAGATAGTCATTTTTCTCCTGCTCTCACGGCGTTTACATTCTAGTAGGAAAAGCAGAATTTAACAAAGACCTAAATCCTTAATTGTTGCATTTCAGTTATAATTGCGTTGCAATAGGGTGCTATGAGAAAATATAACAGGGGGCATGTAATTTGGGTGTTTTTAAAAAGTGATATTAGAGCAGAGATTTGACGGAGGAAAAGGAATGCGCTGAGTTAAGTTGGCGGGCTGGGCTGGGCTGGGCTGGGGGAGGTTGCGACTCAGGCGCGGACACGGCGCGTGACGAGGTCTCACGGCAGGCCGGTGTGGCCCAGGACCTGCGGGAAGACCAAGCAGAGCTCGGTGGCTGTGCTGGAGAGTGAGGTGTGATGAGGCTGAGGAGGGAGCTGCTCTGGTCATGGGTTTAGACTTTATCTGAAGAACGGTGAGAAGGTTTGGAGCAGGAGTGCAGCACCATCAGACACGTGTTAGAGGAAGAGGGTCCGGAGGCTGGTGGAGGGCGGGTGGGAGGTGGTGAGGAAAGCAGGACAGCAGGAGCAGGGCCACTTCGCACGTGTCGGCTGGTGATGACGGCCGTGGTTCCTGTGTGATTTGGTGCTTCCCGTGTCTGCGGGATTGAGGGTGCTTGATCAGGTTTAAGCTGTATGTTTCATGGGTGAAACGTGTTAAGGTGTTAAGGTGAGAACATTAAAAATTTTGACACCCAATCCTCTGAACCAGCTATATATCTCTCATTTTGGGTTACATATCAGGATGGCGTGTGTAATGTTACATGTTTTCTTATAGCTTAACACCCTGCAAAATTTAAGGCAGCAGCTTCTGTGAGCTCTGGCTTTTGTAACAGGTAGCAGAATTTTGATTTTTCTAACAGCCATTGGCTGCCAACATTGTTCTCTTTATTACTTTTTGACGGTTAGCGTGCCGTGCTGTTGGAAATGCCCTATCTGTTATGCAGCGTCAGGGTGACTAAGTGAGGGAGGACACCCCATGCAGGAGTACGCTCCCAGTTCCCCATGAGCGTCTGAAATGTGATTGTAAGGATCAGATGCATCCTGACTCTACAGGTCATGTGCCCTGTCTTCCTGCAGCTGTTTTTGATGATGTGAGCCACACAGCTCTGCAGCCTCTGAGATGCAACTCCTTAGAGGCTGAAGCCATCTCACAGTGAGCAAGTGTTTTCATTAGCTGCTTATTCTGGTGCATCAGGTTTTCGTTTGGTAGGCTGTAAGAAATGTAATACAGTGGGAAGACCATAGCTTTGGAGGTATGCACATCTTGCTCATGCCACGTGGAGCTCTGTAACCTGAAGCATATTCTTTAACTTCTCGAAGCCTGACTTCTCTAACCTGTGAAAAGGGGATGATTCTGAAACTAGCCTTTAGAGATTCCCACAAGGACTACTTGTGACGCTATTTGCAAAGTGTCCCGCACAGGGCCTACCACGATGCACACATCTGACGCTGAGCTTCCTTCCGTATATCAACGACGTAAAAACTAGCTTGCCTAATGTCACCCAGGGGCCCCAGAGTCTTTCTGCGGTAATGGGATCATTACCACATCCTCGTACATTGCAGCTGATTTGTGGGAACATCACTTATCTGTGTTGTTCCTTCCTTCTGAGGGCAGGGATTATCAAATTTTCAGTAGAAGAATGAGGCAAAAACAACTATGAGCTCTGACGATATCTGACTATAATTTGTAGACTGTCGGCAACACAATAACCAGTGTGGTATCTGTTCTCTGACAAATGCATGAAAAGATTCAGTGTTGCTCTCAAATAGTGAGGAAGGTGGCACAGCTTGGCCTCTCCCGGCACTTACAGCTCAGGTAGCAGCCATTTGCAGATCACTCTGTAGCTCATGCTGGTTGGCCCCAGGCTGGGCATAGGTGGTGGCTGACCCTGCACCTCCTGGGAGGCCCCAGAGCCAGTGTACCTGGTGGATAGCTTCAGACCAGGCCAAGTTTCAACCCAACCGCTGCACGGGTGATACACTCAAGGGGTGGATTCAGTGAGCACCAAAGCCCCACCGAAGCAAGTCCTGCTCCTTAGGGTTGGCTTATATACAGAAGCTCCTCTGCTGTAATTGCAGCCAGTCCTCACAGCCAATTGGTCCAGGAGTCAGTCTCTTCCAGTATGTGCCAACAGCCATCAAGGTCCAACTCCAATAGGACAAGGTACACAGTTCACACAGGGGGCACACCTGGAGTGCTGAGCTTGAGTGAACCAGGAGGCAGTGCCACTGGATCCTACAGGACATCTACTATACAAGGCCACTCTAGCAAGTCCAGGAGACATAGCAGCTCTACCTGATCCATAGAAACAAATGCATGTAAGTAGCCCAAGCGAGGAGACAAAGAAACAGGTCCCAAATGAAAGAACAGGGAACATCTACAGAAAAAGAACTAAATGAAATGGAGGCAGCAAACTACCAGATACAGAGTACAAAATAATGGTTACAAGGATGCTCAAGGAACTTAGTGAGAACTTCGACAGTGCAAAAAGAGGAAACCATTAAAGAGAACCAATTAGAAATGATGGACATACTAACTGAAATGAAGAATAAATTACAGGGAATCAACAGTAGAGTCGTTGTAGTAGAGAATCAAATCAGTGATTCAGAATACAAGGAAGCAGAAAACACCTAATTAGAACAGTAAGAAAAAAAAAGAATTCAACAAAGTAAGGATAATGTAAGAAGCCTCTGGGACTACTTCAAGCATACCAACATTTGTAGCATGAGAGCACTGGAAGGAGAAGAGAGAGAGCAAGAAATTGAAAACCTATTTGAAAAAATGACAGAAAACTCCCTAAACTCCCTAACCTGGTGAAGGAAATAGACATACAAGACTATGAAGCACAGAGAATCCCAAACAAGATGAATCCGAAGAGACCCATGCCAAGACAGACCATAATTAAAATTCCAAAAGTTAAAGACAAAAAAGACTTTTTTTGTAAGTTCTGTATAAATTTTGGATATTAACCCTCTATCAGATGCATTGTCAAATATGTTCTCCCATTTTGTGGGTTGTCTTTTTATTTTGTTGATGGTTTGCTGTGCAAAACTTTTTAGTTTGATGGAGTCCTATTTGTTTATTGTTCTTTTGTTTCCCTTACCTAGGAGATATAGCAGATAAAATATTGCTGTGATCCATGTCTGAGATTTTGTTGCCTATGTTTTCTTCTAGGATTGGCTTCAGGCCTAATATTTAAGTACTTAGTATATCTTGAATTTATTCTTGTGTGTGGCATAAGAAGGTGGTCTAGTTTCATTTTTTTGGCATGTATCTGTCCAATGTTCCCAACACCATTTATTGAATAAATATCTTTAGCCAATTGTATGTGTTTGTTTCCTCTGTCAAGTATTCATTGGCTATAAAGGTGTGGGCTTATTCCTGGGCTCTCTATTCTCATCCATTGATCTATATGTCTGTTTTTATGCCAGTACCATGCTGTTTTGATTACTATGGCCTTATAGTATAGTTTTATATTAGGTAGTATGATTCCTTCAACTTTATTCTTCTTTCTCAGGATCACAGTTGCTATGTGGAGCCTTTTGTGGTTCCATATAAATTTTTAAAATATTTCCCCCCAACTGGTGTAGCTCAGTGATTGAGCATGGGCCTGTGAACCAAAGGATCGTGGTTTGATCCCTAGAGTCAGGGCACATGCCTGGGTTGCAGGCCAGTTCCTATCAGGGGACACACGAGAGGCAACCATATGTTGATATTTCTCTCTCTCTCTCCTTCCCTTCCCCTCTAAAGATAATAGATAAAATCTTTTTAAAAAAGCAAAAAATTTTTTTTTTGAAATATTTGTTCTAGTTCTGTTAAACACTTCATTTTAATGGGCTTGTTTTCTTGTAGTGCTTCTTGTAGCACAGTGGTAATCTTATGACCATTCAGTTTACTGGTATCTTCTGCTTTATAGAGGAGAACCCTGAGACCCAAAGAAGGGAAGTGACTTTCCTGAGGTGTCACATCTATTTAATGATGGAGTCAAGATGAGAATCCAGGTCTCCAGACTGCCAGACCAGTACTCTCTATACCTTTTATTCTCCTGAAAATATTAATAGAGCAGCTGTCATGTTCCAGGCATTGGCCTATAGTTGTACCATATGTATGCATAACAGTTTCATGTATCCACCATGCCAGGGAGCTTATCTCTAGCACTTACAATTTTAAAAATTATTCTTTTTCGTATGCTTGAGTATACACCCAATCTTTCACTCTTTCAGGACATTACTGCACTTTTGCTATCGTGTACTACTCTACACGCACAGCCCATGCACATCTGCTGTGCAACACACATCTGATCTGAGCTGAAGGAGGGCAGGGTCTTCTGTTCAGGGATTTCAGCCAGCCTCCATTGCCAGGCTCAGGTCATTTGCGGAGATGGGACTGCTTCTGGTCCATTTTCCTCAAACCAAGTGCATAGCTCCCTCACTGTTCCTCCCTTGAGTATCCAGGAATAGTCTGTAGACGTATCCTTTAACTTCAAGTCTGATGTCCTGACATCAGCTCTGTAGGACTCAATTACCTGCAGTTGTTCTCAGTATTTCACTTTGGGAGAAATTTGTAAATTGTAGAAAATAATTTAATGTAAGGATTTTGTTAGGATTTACAGAGCCTGGCTTGGGCCAGCACTTACTCAGTCTTATATCCAAAGTGACCTAATTTGCAGCTGTGGAGTCACTGTCAATCTGGGTCTCAGCTCAGACTGCATTTGACAACTCCTACAAAATACTTAGATTAAACGTGTGGAGGGGATCTAGGATTTCACATCCCTCCTTACTTCATCTGGCCTAGCAACAGAGATTCAAGGGCTGAAATTCAGATCACTGAGAGTTCTTCCTGAAAAGAGAAAGGGTGCCTCCCACTTCTCTGTATACTTGGCAGCCCCATATCAGAAGGACTGCATTAGGCAATGCACTACGCTCGTTTCTTCTCACCCGCTCCTCTGTACCTCTGCATTCACGGGCCCTGCACTTCCAGCTGTCAGCCACACCAGTTCAGAAAGTGAGCAGTAGTGATGCACCAGTACTACATGGCATAAGACCAAATATTAACTAGTGTCCATGGCAGCTAAAAAATTCGCAACTTCATAATCTCATCTTTCTAATGCCAGAGCCTCCCCATCGCGTGTAGTTTAAAATAATACCGCCTTCACTAACACCACTGGAACTTGCAGGAAACTGTGATGAGTCTGAGATCTTTAAAGGTCTGTATTTCCTTTTGGGGACCAGAATTAGGCAAATTGAATATTGATAAAAACAATTTCAGAACATATTCTTTCATGCTATTATTTACTTTTTCTTCTTGAAAGAAATATTTTTATATTTGGTTGTTGTTTTCTATTATGGAAATTAGTTAAATTTGGTCTCTAGCCACATTCTCTCTTAATGCTTTTCCTATGCTTTTTACTTTAATTTAAGAAAGACTTCCCGAATTCCTGCAGGGTGGCAGGCAGGCTGCTGGGTGATGGAGACCCCACAGTGAACAAATGGGTTCCTGCTAATGCAGGGGGCGAAGGTTGTACCTTTGAAAAGACTTAGTAAAATTGACAAATTTTCAACACAAATGATGAATAGAGAAAGAATAAATGTAATAACAAGGGGAATATAACCACAAACTCTACATTTATTTTAAAAAGATAAATTTTGAGCCTATATGCCATCAAATAGAATAAAAGATAAACTATGTATCTAGAAAAATAAAATTGACTCAAGAAGAGACAAAAAGTCTAAATGATCCTATTAATGATTAAAATAATTGAACCAATTACTTAATATCTTCCTACAAAGAAAATATTGGCCCCAATAATTTCGGAGGTAAATTCCACGAATAATCCAAGGAATAGATAATTCCACACTTTCAGATAACAAAAAAGGGGGAATACTTTCTCAGTTTCTCATGAGATGAGTAAAAGCTTGGTTTGAATACCAGACAAGGACAGATAAGAAAGGGAAGTTACATGGCAGTTTCACACAGGAACATGGATCTAAAAATTCTAAACGGAAATGTTAGCAAACTGAACCCAGCAATGTATCAACAAAATATAATAAATTATGGTCAAGTTGAATGTTTTCCAAAGTGGAAGGTCAGTTAAATAGGAGAAAATATATTATTGTAATTTACCTTTTAAAGTTTGAAGTTGCACAAAAATATGCTTATCTCGATAAATGCAGAAGAAGTATTTGACAGAATTCCAACAACATTCATTGTAAAAGAAAGTGAATTTCCCGAACCCGAGTGGCAGTGGTTACAACACCTGCAGCACACACGACACTTCAGTGCAAATGCGGAAAACACCGTTCTGTTGAAAATCGGGATCCAGACATAAATGCATACTGCGACTCAAATGATAAAACAACAACAAAAAATAGCAAAATGTTTAGGAACAAAAATGTCAATATTAGCAGAGTTTACAAATTTTTGCATAACAATAGGAAGAATCTACAAAGCTCAATGCTGCGTCTCAGAAGCACATTAAGGTCCTTGACCATCAAATGTAACTTACCTGAAGGGAAATGTTAAGAGGTAATGTATGTGGTCCAGCTTAGTGCTCGAGTTTCTATTTAAAATAATAATATTCACGGTGACAGCTACCATTCATCCAACACCAACTCCCCACCCAAGAACTGGGTAAACTTTTACAGTTAATATTTCTATTCTCACATGGACTTCAAGTTATTATTCAAGGCATCAGTGTCCTTCTCTTACAGATGACAAGCTGAGATTCGGAGGAGTGAGGTAACTTAGGTTCCCGCGACTAGAGAGTGGTGAATGTGCGATTTCAAAGAGGGTCTTTTGGAGTTCGAGCTTGTGTACTTTACACGGCAGTCCCCAACTTTTTGGCGCCAGGGACCAGTTTTGTGGAAGACAATTTTTCCACAGGTCGGGGAGGGCATGGTTTAGGGGTGATTCAAACACGTTACATTCAAACCCCCCTCCTGCTGTGTGGCCCCGTTCCTAGAAGGCCATGGATTGGTACCAGCCTGTGGCCTGGAGGGTGGGGACCCCTGCTTCACAATACAGGCAGCTTCCCTCAGGGACAGAGCTGGTGTCCTATTGATGTCCTAGGTGCTCGATAAATAACTGTGCACTGTTTGGAGCCTAAATCACAAACTTGGCTCACAAAGGGATCCATACTGGAAAAATCAGGGGTCAAGGCTATTAAAGCATCACTTTCCAGGATTTTCTGGTCCCTTTGCTTTTTCTTTCCTCTTGGGGCAAGAAGGGACTTTCTAGGGAGTTCATGCTGTTTGGGCACCAGAAAGACTAGAGGACATCTGCGTGAGTTTGCTAGGGCTGTCATGACAGACTGTGGGGCTCAAACAACAGAAATTTGTTTTCTCACAATGCTAGAAGATAGAAGTCCAAATTCAAGGTCTCAGCAGGTCTGGTTTCTTC
>PVKM010037607.1:0-14401 GCA_004027735.1 Carollia perspicillata | reverse complement strand
TTTAGTTACTTTCTCAGGCAATATGATATATGCATAATTGCACATACCTAAAACATGTGTCCTTACGAACACTTCCCTCAGACTTCAGTTCAAGCATTAGTAAACAAACACTAAATAAATGTCTGCTGTATGTTGGTCATTTGGCTGGACTTTGCAATAACAAGAAAATACTGCAATAACAAGAAAAAACAGTGCTAAGCCCTTGTGAAAAAAGCTTTAAAGTGTAAGAAATAAGTGAGCATTGTAGGTTTCTGAGTCTGGAATTCTTTTTTTCCCCACTGAAGTAGCTATGCCAGAATACAGATACTGAATGCCGGTGTTTCATTGTAATAAGACGCAATAGGGAGAGTAGTGGAGGAAAAATGGAGACAACTGTAATTGAACAATTAAAAAATACATATAGGTTTTCAGAAATCTTTTCTTTTTTAAAATTCTAGTCATTTGCAAAATAGATTTGATTATTTAGAGGTCTACCTTATTCTTTATTCAAAATGTCTATAATTTTAATCATGTTGTTTTAATTGCAGTAGGTTGTAAATTTGCAATAAAATGCCAAGAATGGAGGCTGTAGCAGATGTTCTGCCGGCACGTGTGATTTCATCTGAGACAATCAAGCATTCATCATACTTAGTCTCCATTGGTTGAAATGCACTGGTTTTCAATAATGGGAGGTCTGTACATTCAAAAGGCTCTCGTACCTTTGGTAAGTTTCATTTTTACTGTGCAGTTACCCTTAAACAGTGGCTAATTTACTCCAAGTATTTCTTAATTCATTATTATAAATAATTTTATTTAGTTGTGCATTATTTTTATTAGTTGATTATAAAGATAGCTATTGCTTTATATACATGCAGTCAATTTAAAATTTATCTTTTGATCATTTGATGTTTCTTTGTACATAAGAGGTGTTTCACCTAATAAGTGAAACGCCATCTGGGTTTAAGCTGGATGCATTATTTTTAAATAATGATGTTAAATTATTTCTTTGAACTGTACTACTCAGAGAGCAATTTAACTTAATTTATTCAGCTAGTTTTAGAATCCTACTGAGCAGCGCATTAGCAATAACATTTTTATTAAAAAATACAACTTGGTTCAGATTCAGTAGTGTATACAATGAAAACAAATGTCACTGAAAGTATAGTACACCCCAGGGAGTGTTTTTAATTATTATTTGATTTTAGAAAATGTAGGCTAAAAATGAAAAAAACAGAACCATAGGATTTTATAATCAGTACATTCTTTAAATGATGGTTCATAGAAATATGTGTAAGAAACTGAGGGTGAGAAGGGGAAAGAAGGGTAAGAGAGCAAAAGAGACAAAATGAAAGTAAAGGAAGAGAAATTCAGAAGGAAGTAGAGAAAATACAGATAGAAACAAACAAGAAGAAAAAGAAAAGAGGAATAAGAGGAGGAGAAGGAGAAGGAAAACAAGAATGAGGGAAAGGGCAAGTTAAAGGGAAAAGAAGGAAGACACCGAAAGAGAAGCAGAAATATAAAACTTAAAAGACTAAAGCTCTTCCTTTCACTTGCAAAGCTGGACATTTTCCAGCTGACATTCAGAGGCTCAGGCAGAGAACCAAGCTGTTGGTGAGTGAAAGGTGAATCCTGCGTGAGGCTTGCTTTCACAGAAAGGAGTGAACCTGGGGGGAGAGATGAACGAAGGTGCCTGCCAATGGGCTCTGGAGAGAAGCAGTTAGGTCTTGGCTAGTTCTCAGGAACTACACGCGCCATTTGTCTTCACATGAAACAGTCTTGGTTGCTGGCTAAATGACAGCAGTTTGAGAAGCTACTGAGGAATGCGGGGAGTTGTGGACAAACACAGGGAGAGTGAATCTAGAGGTCAAAGTAAGATGTGAAGTGGGGGGAAAAAGAACAGAATTGCATCTAGAATATCTCGCTATACATTCTGAAAACTTTTCATTTTAATCTTGGGTGATAGGAAGGACAAACCAGAAGAATGTGCCTCTGATACACATTCTGAGATTTTATAGAGTCTTTTCTCCAAAATGCACCCCACGGTTTCATATATATGATGTTATTCTTCTCTTTTCCTAGAAATGTATATGAAAATCAGTCAAATTTTGCCTTAGGTCTGAGGGGAAGTATGTTTGCTACCCAAAAGACACCTTTTAAGATATTGATTATTTTAAGCAGGTTATTTTTAGAAGGAAAAGACCCAGAAAGAACTTTTAACCCCCCCACCCTACCCTTCTCAAACTGGCTAAAAAATTTTAGATAGATGGCTTGCTCCAGAAAGGGAGATATTATCACAGATAAGTATAGTTTAAAGGAACTCGCTGTGATAGGCAGGAACCTAGTAAGACCCTTTAATCAAAGTCCTCTCTGCATCTCATTGTAAAGATGGCTCAGCAAACATTTATTCACCAAACATTTGTTTTTCTACCCCCATGCAAATTGTCTCCTGCCCTTTGAAGTTCAAATCTTCTACCCTTGCTTTCTCTTTAGCTCAAGATGGCATATACTGCCTCTGTCCTCGGGTCCCATATTCTTAGAGAACCTCTGTATGTACATACATCACAAATTTGGTCATTTTCTCCTGTTAATATATCTCCTGTCAATTTATTATTAATTCCAGCCAGAAGAATTTAGTAGAAGATACTCCCCAACAGGTGGAAATTTATTTTCCCATAGCTTTTAAGAGATTTTGAGAGAAAAGCATATGTTATTCCAAATTATTTTCTGACCAATATTTATATAGAACCTATTTTATAATAAGGGCAATTTAAATTCATTTCAAATCCACTACTCAAAGAAATATTTTAAAAATCTATTGCATTTTCTTTATGCTTAGAGCTCAGAAAACACATTAAACATTAACTACATTTGCTAACTTCCCACATTTATTTAGCAGCAATGCCAGTGTAGAGACTTGGCAATTCCATTCCTGGAACTTAAGCTCTACTTATTAAAAATGTGCCCATTCTGCCCATTTATGCTTTTCATTTCAAGGTGTAAAGCTGCCTTTTCGGACTTCAGGAAGTACAGTGAGCAACCACATTGATGATCACTTTATGCCAGAAAATAATCTTGGGATCCCACTGAAAAAAAATTTGTGAGAATGGTAAGATTTTTTCTTGTTAGACTAATTGTCAAGTTTCATGAAGCAAGAGAGGAAATAAAATGAGAACTCATAACCACAATTTTTGGAATTATGAAGAAATTCTTGTCCCTTTCCTTCCGGTTTGTGACACTAATGTTAACATTTGCCAGAGAACGGCCTCTGCAGAGCGCAATGCATGTCCTAAAATTTTTTCAAGACTTATTCACGATTTTCAAAATGGCAGCTGGAATGAGTAGAGACAGTAACAATTTCCCTATCATAGATTTACTCGGCTAGTGTTTTACATCATCTAGGCTAGAGGGAAGTTGATTAAATGCTATCCCAATCTAACACCTCAGATGATTTTTGCTTTTCCACGCTATTTCATCCTGTGTCTGGCCATATTCTCTCTCTCAACACTGACTAGTTTGACTTGAGTTTTTCTTCTTTTCCTTCTCACTGCCCTCCTCCTCCAGTGAGCATCCTCTTCCTCCTCCCACTCACCTTCCCCTTCCCCACCTGATTTCAGTTTTGCTCTTTCTTCTTCTCATTCATCTTGTCTTTGCCATGCCTTTCCTGCCAGATGGCCGCCAGCAGCAATAGCAAAAGAAAATATTCATGAGTTTTCTTCCTAAAGTTTGTGTTTCTTTTGATTTTACAAGTGTAGGGGAAAATGCTGTTATGACTTTTAAACTGTAGTGACATAGCGAAATTAGTAACTTGTGGTTATGTGCACTTCAAAAAGAGAAGGGCAAATAACATTCTGCATAATTATTTACTGTTGAAAAGGGTTTCTCCCTGAGGCAGTGACTATTTGGCCCTATTGCAAATAGGTCTTTCCCAAGGTCTCTTGTCAAGGTAATTTTAGTGTGAAGGTGGGAAGGCTATCTTGTTGGCAAAACTGCATCAGTGTATGAAGTATTTAGCTAGGTTATGTAGCAGCTGTTTGCTACAGCCAGAATGAGAATATTTTAAGAAATTTGGATGTTTTCATCAAAGGCTTGAAACCTTTAACAAAGATAATAACATTAGCCAAATATAGCAGATGTCACATTCTAATTTTCTACATTCAAAAATGAGAAATAAGGAGTAATTTTGGGTTGGTGATTATAAAACAGAGTATGTCTCCATTAGGTTGAGTAAAATAAGTTTTACTAAGAAATTTTTAAAAATTTAAAAATTAATGAACTTAAATCATTTAATTTTGCCCCATTTCTTGCATGTTTCCAGCATTTACAGACCTCAGTGAAGTTCCACTAGCTGCAGTAGAAAGAACTTTATCTGGGCAGTTGGTACCTGACCTCACAGAGTCCTAAGGGGCTCTGTAGGCATCTGCATCTTTCCTTTGTCTAAAATCGATTACAGAATCAGTTTTCAGCATCAGTACTGCTCCAGTGATAGCGACACTATCTTTCTTAAATATAAGAATGTTTTTTTTTTCCTTTGTGACACTCAAGAATGCCTTTAAGGTATATGGGTATGTTGTTCATAATGATGTCGTTTCCTCAAACATGTTCTACTTGGAGTATACCATGTGGGAACAAACAAACGAAAATGATACAGAAGTGCAATCATAGTCTTTTTTTTGTTTGTTTTCATTAATTGTATGCAGAAAAGTACATTGTATGCTGTTAATTCCATTCATTGTTTACTGTTAATATAGAGGCCTATGATAGGCTAAAACCCATTGGTGTGCTGACCATTTACATGAAATAAAACCGTGATTCAAAAATGTAGTGACAGGATTCAGAAAGGGCAATTAAAGTCACATTAAAAAGACGTGCAGTCTCTGGAAGGTCTTTTAAATTTCTGTAAGTGGAACCTAATCAACAAAACTAACAAGCCAGAAAAATAGAACCAGAAACATAGAAATTAAGAACAAACTGACGGTGACCAGATGAGAGTGAGGAGGGAGACAATGGGAGAAAGAAAGGGAAGGGTCATCAAAGAACATGTGTAAAGGACCCATGGATAAAGACAATGGGGGGAGGGGAATTAAATGTGAGAGGTGGGGGTGGGTACAGAAGAGGAAAGTAATGGGGAGAAAATGGGGACAACTGTAATTGAACAACAATAAAAAAAGAGAATATGAAGGGGAAGCCAGCATGAAGACTGAGGCCTTGATAGAAACAACAGAGGTCATGATGCTACCCAATAAATAAAAGCATAAATTCTGAAAAAATAAATAAATAAATTTCATTTACAGAATAATTTCCATACT
Source organism: Carollia perspicillata (assembly GCA_004027735.1). Taxonomy (NCBI): domain Eukaryota; kingdom Metazoa; phylum Chordata; class Mammalia; order Chiroptera; family Phyllostomidae; genus Carollia; species Carollia perspicillata. Next base: position 9,116 of record PVKM010037607.1, on the reverse strand, counting down.
TTTATTTTCCTCCTCAGTAGGATTAAAGAGATCTAAACATGTTCATTAAATAGCAAATCTACAATGGTACAATGAGAAATAAAGTACAGTGGGGAACCAAAAAAGAGGCTGAGAATATGGGTGGCCTCTCTGTAGGATATTCTTTGTCTACAGCAGATTAGTTTCTGACAGCTCATGAAAATTAGTGCACATAAATATAGCTGTGAAATTAGGATAAAAAAGAGCACATGGTCTTGGCATATATTTGGTGTATAAGTAACGACTGTCTTTGTGAAATTTTAATATTCTTCTTACGCATTATATTATCCATCTAGCCACATCAAATCATTTTTGGAAATGGCTAGAGGTAGTGTAAATAAATGAATTTTTCTGATATACGTTTTCTGGCCAATCACTGTCATTCCTAATTCATGGATGTCATATAGATCTTTATACATTTTAATATTTTGCACAATTAATGCTTTGCAGATAATGACAGTGACAGCAATGTAAATGAGGAGAAGTAAATTACAAAAAACTTTGGAAACCATCTGTAATTGTCTGTATTCTGGTGAAAAGAATCTAGGGAGCCAATTTCTTCTTAGTTGCTACAGTAAGCAAAGTAGTGTAGTATTTATAAAAACATGCACCCTTCGGCTGTGTCATTTGGTGCTTTCACTCTTAACCTGAGCGGAATTGATATTTATTTGAATCTGAAAAAGAGAAAATTCAAACAGGTGTTTGAATGCAAACTTTTGGATTGGGATTCAAATGCACTGAAAATATACCAGAGACAACCACTACTGACTTCCATGCTGTGTCATGCAGCACTTGCAGCTGTGATCTTCGGTCGGGGTGACGTGCGTCTCCATATGAAGCTGACTACTGATAGGAAAGCATGCTACAACCAGGGTCTGCTCTTGGCTGATATTTTTTAAACTATGAAAATAACATTTTAAAATACTCTAAATAATATGACAGTCAACACTTGGTATCTGTAAAATGTGACTAAAGCCTGGGCTTTGATAATTTATAAAGCAATCCATGTAATAGAGCAATAAATGTAATAAAAACTCCCAAATTTGACTTTTTCCAGAGTTTGAGATTGCTTGATTAAGATGTCACCCCAGAGAAATGAAGATGATTTTGTGATTGTTTTCTCTAAGCACAAACACAGTACAACTTGTTGAAGATTTTCACTGAGCTGAGATAAAAGTGCTCAGGAGAAGGCGCTCGATATCGCTCCCGGCTCACTGATGAAACCCTGGGTTGGGAATCACTGGGGCAGCGCACATCTCCGCGGTTAACAGGGAAGATCGACCCAGCTAAACACACAGCCTAGGAAGGGCAGGCCTGTCGTTTCTGCGTCAATGTTTCTCATACGTGCCTTGCAAGGACTGAGGATAGGCAAACAGTTTTGACTAATAAGATAAATTGTTACATTAAAAATTGCCTTTAATGAAGACAGAAATATTACTCGACTAGATTCTAATGTAAAAGAAAATTGACAATAAACTATAACAACGTTTCAAAAAGGGTACCAAAGTTCTCTACCCATTTTCTTCATACTTGAATTAAAAGTGCATAAAACACCTGAAGTTTTTTATATCGTACTATATATAATTTTTATATATTAGGTAAATATATTTATATTATATGTTAGATAAATAAAACTTTGTTATATATGTATATAACTGAATGTATATGTAATGATATATTTTTATTATTTATAATGTATATTATATATACTGTATACAAAATGTAACTGAACTTCTACAAATTAGATATTTATTTAAGTAAATTTATATTTTGAAACATATGACCAAAAAAAAACCTTTCTCTAAGAGGATTAAATAGGTCAGTCAACCAAATATCAATATGGCTTATTTTAATAATTTCATAATCCCCAAATAATATTAGCCCATTCTTCCAAAATGAGATTTTTGACTGGTGCAAAAGTGTACAGATGAGCAATACGGGTACACTTCACTTTGAATATGAACTTCTCACTTCACAGAGGTAATGAAAGTTTGGTCAGAGGTGCAGGAAAAAGAAGGGCTAGTTGTTAAAGATTCATTCCCATTCTTACTGAGCTACTCACGAGGGTTGTAGTAAATACCCTCATGTCTCTGAATAATGTATTCCAAATGCAGCACCTGTCTGTAAGGAGTTACTTGATATTTTAAAGCAATTTTTATGTGGGATTTCTCCTGCATGTCACAAAATAGGTGATCGTTAAGTAACCAATGAGTGCCTGGATGTGCGATTATCGTCATGATTAGGGCCTTAGTGTACTTGACGAGCTTGCTGGACAGGATGGTCTGGTGAGAGAGAAGAGCTCTGGAATCAATCTACAAAATAATATTCATAAAATTTGCTGTCTCTACAGGAAAAACATCTAGAAAATCTCGGTGCTATATTTTTCATCCATGGGTAAGTTTGACCAGGACAATTAGAAATACATTACTAAACTAATTACCTTACATTATGTTGAGTGGATTTTTTAAAAAAATAGCCAAACAATATTATAACAACTTAAAAATTATTTCAATGCTTTTTAGCTATTAATAGAAATTTGTCATTTGCATACTTCTAAAAATATTTATAAAAGTAAAAATAATATTAGTAATTAAAATTCCAAACACCAAAGCATTAGTAAATGCTAAATATTTTCATCTAATTACAAAACCAATTAACTAAATTGTGCATGGCAATGACAAACACTGTCAAACTATTTACTTCCTTTCGCTCTGCTAATATTAAAGAATGAGCAGGACATGGAACTCACTGGAATCTCTGTTGAAATGTATTTTTATAAGACAAAAATTCTGTTTAGTCTGTGAGTCCTTGGAGAAAGAAGATGCAAAACAGTTTAGATTGGGATGCAACTTTAAGCAGGAGTTAGATAAACTATCAAAACTTGCCAAATATTTTGAAAAGAACACATTTTCATGTAACAAAATGGAAATTGTCAGTCATCCAGCCTCCACTCGTCAGCATCTAGCTCGCAGCTTCCCTGGCTGCGTGAGGCTGTGGAGTGAGGCTGGGGTATTAAAGCCTGGCTATTGTGACTCAGCATGGAACATTCTAACAGGTAATACTCCAAATAACAATACCGTATTTTACATTTGAAAACTGCTATGAAAATAGATTTCAAAAGTTCTCATCACAAGAAAAAACTATAATTATGTAAGATGATGGTTGTAAACTTACTGTGGTAATCATTTCACAATATGTACACATATCAAATTATCATGATAATGTTATCATTGTATTAATTTTATTAGTTTATTACTTAAAACTAATACAGTGTTTTATGTCAATTACATATGAATTATTTAAAAAATTGCTCACTGCACACTTCCCTACAGGGGTGGCTGAGGTTCATCAGGTTGCAGTTTGAAACCTCCTCCTAAATGAGTTTCCTACCCATTCATTGCAAGGTGTTCATTGGTCTTGGCCGTTGGCAGTCCTCCACTTTATGAATTAGCTCGAGTTCCCTTACCCCTGCACCTGCTGCTGGACCTGCCAGTGGCACCTCATTTTGACTGTTACAAATAAGGCTCGTATGAACATTTCTGTGCAAGTCTTTGGACATAGGCATTCGAGTTGCAGCAAATTTGAAAAATTTTCAAGCTTCTGTTTATAAGTAAATTCCATTTTCACCTTCAAGACTAGTGGCATTTAAAAATTGTGAGTTTTGATAAGAACATGTAGGGGATAAAAAGCGCTATTTTACATGAACAAAACGGAACTATGAGCCCTGGCTGGTATAGCTCAGTGGATTGAGCGCAGGCCTAAGAACCAAAGAATCACAGTTCAATTCCCAGTCAGAGCACATGCCTGGGTTGCAGGCCAGTTCCCAGCAGGGGGCACACAAGAGGCAATCATACATTGATATTTCTCTCCCTCTCTCCCTCTCTCCTTCCCTTCCCCTCTCCTCTAAACATAAATAAATAACTTTTTTTTAGAAAATGGAACTATGGATGGGTAGAAAAAAATTTGAGGGCAATTTAATAGTACTTATCAAAATAAAAAAATATCCTTTTTTCAAGAAACTGTCTATAATTTGCTGTTATATTAGGAAAATTACTTAGCCTATATATGTTGATTTCTTACCTGTAGAAAGCAGATGATAATATGTAGTATATATTTCATAGGCTTCATATGTAAGTCATAGGATTATTGAGCATTAAACAAATTAATTTAAAAAATGCTTGTATGCCCCAAAATTTCATTATTATTTTTGTTATTGCCTATAGAAATCTATTCTTTGGAAATACTTTGTCAAATATGTAGGGAAGTATTGTTAAGGGTGTTCACTACAATACTGTCATAATAAAACACTGGAGACAATCTCAATGACCTCTGCTAGGGATCAGTAAATAAATGGTGGTGTATCTGTAGGAGGCAATACAAGGAAAGGGTGGATGTGTGCTGGGCAAGATATGGCCTCATTCTAAATTCCACCTCCATCCATAGTATTTGTGGAGATTGGTCCATTTATTAATCTCTCTGTGTCTCACTTTCTTCAGCTATAAAAATGATAACAATAATACCACTTTATGAATCTTTGCGAGGAATTCATGAGACAGCACATGTAAGTTTCTTAGAAGAGAATCAGGGCATAGCGAGCATCGTGTACATTGTAGCAACACTTTGGAGGATTTTGCACCCTGTTTAAAAATCCAGACAGGTCTGAATGCGCTGCTGCAGAAAGACACCCTGAGAGGAAGGTTTACTTTCCCCTGTAGATATTGTATAATGGAGGCAAGTGAAAGGTTCACTTACATATCCTTAAACTTGGGTACAAATGTTGAAATACCTGTCAATTATTACTTTATCCTCTAATTACAGCAAGAGAACAATAGTTCTCTTTCTGAATTGTGATTACAAATACAAATTTTAATATATAAAATTGATTAACTCAACAGTAAATAATAAGCATCAAAATAAAAAATACTTCTTAGTCTTTGAGTAATTTATTTAAATTTGCGAGTTTAAGAAATACATGTCAATATTTACATACGTAAAGAATAACACAAGTCAATGCTTTATTGGAAAGGCTACGGTGACTGACGGTGCTGGGTGATTACCACTTTATACTACTTTACATTGAAATGACTTCATGTGAGAAAGCAAAAGTAGTTACGCTAACACATGCACTTTGTCTTCTGAGCCACTGAATCTCTTTAGGAGCAAGAACTCCTTCATATTCAGATTATCCAAAAGATATCCAAATGACCTTATGAAATAAACAAATTTACAGCCTCAGTCAGATTTAAAAAGTAGATTTTCACTTTGTGTAGAAAAACTAATAATAGAGCAGATGTGCACGAAAAGGTAGATAAAAACACTGGCTACTCCTGAGTAGGGGCGATAGTCATTCTTTCACACTGATTTATGTGCGGTATAGCAAGTAACCGCTAAATGTAGTAGCTGGGGGAAATCTGGCTGGGATCGTTCCTTTTACAAGTCGTAGCCACACTTCCTGCCCATAATTTAATGCCAATAAGGCATCCCCAGTCAAAACCCTATCACAATGTACTTCACTGTTAATATTTGCAGATTCAAATGCAAGCTTGTCTCTTCCATCAACCACTAAAAATCCAGAGACATGACCACTAAATGACTCAATAGTATACTTAAAAACGTATACCCCAAGATATGGAATTCTGAATTTTCCGGTATTTGGAGTGTATGAAGATCCATAATTGACCTCTAAATTATTAAATAGGATAGGACCAGGTGTAGTCATTCCATATGTATGAGATGCAAAAAATGCCACCATCGGTGCGTATCTGTAAGATCCTTTGGAAAAATCTGTTAAAGGAAAAAATAGAACAAGTTAATTTTTATGTTTTTACCTTGTTTTGCCTTTTTTTATATCTGTAACATTTTATCTCAGGTACAGAAAGGGTTAGCAGAAGAAAAAGGTCATTCATCATATTTAACAAAGGTTGGTGTGTCTGGGTGCCTCCCTGTCCTCTTGGCTGAGTTATCTGGGATCACTTAGCATCTCTGAGCCTCAGTTTCTCCATTTAGACCAGGAAAGAATAATAGTAACATTCTACCTTCCTCATAAAAATATCTCAAAGATTAATTTGCATATTGCTTTGTTCTCTTCAGAGATAAAGGAATTCAAATCCCCTTCAAGGAATTGAAGCTGACATGATGTAGAAACAATTTTTCCAACACCTTGTCAAAGAGTATCTAGAGGCTAAACAGAAATGAAATTAAGCCATATGCACCATAGAGAAGTATACAAAAGAAATTCTCTATGTAATTAATGCCAAACATACTAACAAAGGCTGAGATTTAAAAATAGACTACAAACTTTACTTTTCACTTTCTGGCATATTAAAAGCCTGATTTGAATATGTTTTTTATTCTCACTAAAGAGAATACATTTTAAATGTTGCATATATTTTCTTGTACAAGAAAATCAGAAATGATACATTCTTGAAGTAACTTTATAGCAACCAATAATTACCAAAGTAGATGGACAAAAAGACATCTTACTCTACCCCATTAATTTGAGCGTGTTCTAACAGTCCTTACAGTTGAAAGGCAAAGAGATGCTTTGCTAGTAAGCACCTAAGAAAGCTTCATTTAAATGACCATATTTGACATGAATGAAAAGTATATTGTTTAACAACTCATTTATGGAAAAAGAGTTTATATTATATTTTAGGGTGCCCTGGGGGGAAAAACACCTGTCTCTATTATACTAATATTGAAAATTTTAACAAGTGTACATCAGTGTGAATTTACTTGACAAAATTATGTTTCTACTTGTAAGTCATGTGCATTATTCGGTTAAGTTTCAGAAGTAGCAGTATTAATGCTTGTGAGTCCAGATTAAACAGGCTTAAATAGTCATTCCTAAATACTTCCAAAACATTTTCGTATGTGACACTGAACCCAAGGGTGCTTGCACTTTCTTACCTGGAGCTAAAGCATTGTCCTCCATGAGCTTGACGGTGCAGTTGTGACCAGTGAAAGGGTGTCGGCAGGCACAGACAAAGCTGGTCCTTCCACTTATGCACGTGCCCCCGTTCTGGCATGGGGACCTGCTACACATGTCTTCTGTTACTGAAAAAAAGTCAAGACAAAAGAGGACAAAAGTGACCTGTTTTCTGTGATCTCAAATCATAGTTTGCAGCACAATGAGAAAAAAACACTAAGACATAAGAAAAATGGGTTCTCAGGTCCAGGCTGGACTTCACTGTGGTCACGGGACTTCTTGGAAATCCCTTAACTCTCTGAGCTCTCTTGCTTCTTGGAAGTGGGAATAATTCTGTGGTCCATTGTATTTATTTGTGTGGGAATGTTAATATTTTGGTTAGCTGTTTACAGAATCATGTAAGTTTGAAACTGGTACATGATAAAGATAATATCTCAAATCATTGGAGTAGCAAAATATCTATTCAATACACTGTGCTCAGATAATTGTATATCCGTCAAAATGTAAATTCTGCATGCATAAAAAATACTAAATATAAAAAAACCTCATATGATTGCATTACAGCCAAATAAAAGAAATATCTTCATAGAGATTTAAAATTTTGGCACACTTTTTCAAAGCAAAACGAAATACACCAAGTTGTAAGAGGTAAAATCCTGAAGTTTGTCACTGAAAAAATTAAAAGTCATTTGCAAAAAAAAGCCACTATTATCAAAATTCAAAGATAAGTGAGAGATTAATAGAAAACAAAATAACAGAACAACAACAATCTAGTGACTAACATCCATAACATATGAAAAGCCCTGACCAATCCAAAACAAATAAATATATACCCCCCTAAAAAAGTAAAAAATAGGCAAATGAATAGAGCTGGCAAATCACTAAACAGAAACAGAAAGCTCACAAAAAATTAAAAGCTATTCAACCTCACTATTGATGAAGGAATGATAAAGTATCACCACCAACAGTTTTACATCAGGTGGCGACATTTAAAGAGACAGAAAACATCCCACCGTGGTGGTACAAGAGAAAATGAGCACTTGCATACCGTGTTGGCTGGAGCTTTAACGGGTAGGACCTTAGACTAGGACAATCAGACCATGTTTACTAGAACTTAAAAGATTCATTTACTTTGAACCAGAAATTTCTCCTGGTAAAATACAGACTCCAGACACACTTCCTACGTATTTAAGATAATTGTTCAGGAATGTTCTTTATGACATCATTTGCATTAGTGAAATATTGTAAGACATCAGAATGAGCATTGATGGGGGACTTGTTAAAGGAAATACAGTACCTTTTCACTAAGGAATATTAGACAGCAGTTTAAGAATGAGGACATTCGAGTTATTGAAGACAGTAAGTTCTAGTCCATACATTAGATATAGGATAATTTTACTTATTTAGAAAGCCTCAAGTTATAGATATGGTTATAAACATAATAGTTATGTAAATGCAGAGAAAAGGTTAGAATACTGATTTACTGACCACAATTATCACTATGGCACCACCTTGTGGTAACAAACAGTTTACAGTATGTGCATTTCAATGATTTTTTTAAATTTAGGGTTATTTGCTTTGTTTAACATTTTTCTCAAGAAGTGCGGTCTATAAATATTTTATATACATTCTGTTTTATATTTAAATAATTCAAATCCACATAAAAATGTGACCACTGCATGCTTCTATTATTAGAATTTTTGGGCAAAGAAAATATAACTTACACAATTAAAAAGTGATTTAAATTATATTGGTATATGCTCTGCAATATGCCATAAACTATTTTCCCAATTAAGGTACTCATCAAAATATTACATATGTTATATCTTTTAACACATGTTTTATAGCCTACATTTCTTTCACATTATTTCTCAACCATGTGAATAGGTTATTAAACCATACCATTTGCTGCTAGCTGTCATTCTAAAATCTAGCCTGTTACTTGCTGGCTTTAAAAACTTTAATGATTCTCCATTACCTATACTGAATTCGTTGTGTCATAGCACCAGCTTCATCTGCTTTCACACTCTCTGAATCCAGCACAGTAATCAACTCACAGGATAGTATTCAGTTAATGTGTTTCACTGGGAAAGAATCAACTGCGAGGTGGAGCTGAGGGAATGTTGACTTATTTATGTAACCCGATTAGCTCTGTAAATCTTATTTTCCC
>PVKM010037606.1:0-14397 GCA_004027735.1 Carollia perspicillata | reverse complement strand
GCCCGGACTTTTCAAATACTCACAAAGAAGGACCTTTCTCAAGGGAGAGAGAAAGTATTTGGGGCTTGTGGTTCTGTTTTCTGCCATCTGTTTTCAGAGCTGGTCTTTTGCGGGGGAGGGCGAGTGTCTAGTGGGGGGCACCCCATCCTGAGAGCAGGTGGCAGGAGACCCTCTGGAGCCCCATGTCCTGAGGGTCTGCCTTTGCTGGGTGCCACTCCTTCCGAGTCCCAGTGTTCTCATTTTTGCCAGGAAAACTTCTTTCGCATTCTGGTCCTGGGGATGTTCCGCCACTTGCAGCCCCAACCCGGGATCGATAAAAAGGGCACTCATCATTCAATTGGTCTTCTCCTCTCTGGTTTCCTTAGGTCCTTCATTCATCAACCAGTCAATCTCTCTCTCTCTCTCTCTCTCACACACACAAACACACACAATAGTCTACTAAAATGAATTACTCAGTTCTCAGTTCTTAAACACAGAAGAAGACACTGAAATTTGAATTTCAATGACTATGTGACAAGTCTCCACCTGGATCTGGCCCCCCCAGAGGTCACCTGCAAACCTGTCTGAGCTGCTCTCCCAAGCCTCGCCGTGCTCAGACTCACGGCACGCAGCATGGGAGACCCGGGGAAGCCTCTGAGAGCGGGCCCGCCTTTGCTTTGAGGTCTGTCACCATGAACGCCTCATGAGCAAGAAGTGGCCCCATGGCAGAGTGGTCCCCCCGTGACGGGGCAGGCAGGGCCTCTGAAAGGCAGGAAGTGGACAGCAATATCGTGTTCCTTGTCTCCCAGCTTCCCAGCACGGGCCTGGGTGTGTGGAGGCCGCCTGGCTGGGGTGGGGCTCAGGCTGAGCCCATCCCTCCTTGCTGAGAACACGCCCCTTCTCCCCTGAGACTCACGTGGAGTCACGTCCATCCCTCAGCACAAGAGCTCATTCCAGGGGCTGCTCCTGCCTCAGAGCACCTTGCTCCTCCTTCCTCTCCCCCTTCTCCCTGTCACCTGCCACCTCCATCTCCATCTGGTAGTAAACCTCTCACCTTTTTACAAGAATATATTTTATCAAGCATTTTATTTTTGAGGTTGAGGAGTCACTTCTCTATTTGCTGGACTGGATTTTTATACAACTTAGCCCGTAAACCGGCCCTTACTGTGTCCACTTGGTTCTAGCTGCTTGTTGAGACACCGCACTTGCTTTCCGAGTGACCTGGCCCAAGCTGGGCAGGCCCTGCCCTCTGTTCAGCAGACCCGCCGATCCTACCTCGAGCCCCCGCTCCTGGACCTCAAGGCTGCCTTGTCCAGCTGTGTCCACAGGTGTGGCTGGCTGGACCAACTAACTGCCTGGCGGCTCTGGGAGCTGTCTGGTGCTGTATTTAAGCCTCACCCGCCAAGGTCCTAGCAACCAGGGCCACCGGGGCTGCCACCGGTCCTCATCTGTGCGACTGCCTCTCTTCTCTGCTTCCACGTTCCTTGGTTTCACTCCTTTGCCATAGCTCTGGGAGGAGTCGGCTTGGAGGGCGGGGCAGATTCCCGCAGATTGGAAGACACAGAAGAGCCATGGCTTCCTGGAGCCAGCGAAGCCATGGGCAACCGGTCCAGATGCATCAGCCTTGGGAGACGTCTTCTGGAAAAAGACTAGGCCAGTGTGCCAAGAATAAGAGTGCGCCTGGGAAGTCAGGGAGGGCTGCCTGGTGGAGGTGTCTTTTTACAGTGGAATGAGAGGCTGGAGAGCTCCCAGAACCATGGAAACAGGTCACCGGGCAGCCCTAGCTCTGCGTCTCTGGAGAGGAGCTGCTCGAGCTCATCCTGGGCTTGGTGTCACCCCTGGAGAGCCAGCCCCTAGGTCCCAGGAAGATGTGGGAAGGGAGAAGGGACATTCCCACCATTTCAGGTGGCCTCTGTGGGAAGAAAATTACCTGAAATTCACAGAGAAGCCACCAAAACACCCGGCCGCTCCCCCACGCCCTGCAGGCCGCAGGCGGGAGGTCCTGTGGGTGCCCGAGCAGCGCGACTCCACCTGTTCTGACCCCTGCAGGGACACAGAAGCAATACGGCTGACACCAGGCACAGCGCCGGGCTGTCCTGCAGCCACCTCCCCTGACTTCAGCACAAAACGCCTTTCAGGGACAAGAGTGGACCTAAGAGAGAAGGCAGGTCCGTGCCACACACTCGAGTTTTCGAGGGATCAGCGACACGGAGCAGGAACTCTGCGGCTCCCGGTGGCCTTTCCTCGTCACCCTCCCAGGAGGCTCTGGGAGTCCAGGTAGAAGCCACAGGGCATGCACGTCTCCTCAGCCAGGGAAGCCCCTGTTCCCTCACAGTGTGGTGACATTTTCGTACATTAAAATTATATCGAGATGATGCTTCTGTTGGGCTGGCTGAGGAATAACTTGGTGTCCATCTGCAAAGCAGTTTCAGTGAGATGGGGATTGAAAGGGACTTAAACACGGTTCCCCTGCCTTGTAAATAACACCTTTGTTGGGGAGCTCCTCCGCCCTCTGCTCTTTGCTGGTCAGCAAGTTCGCTCAAAGCCTATGCCTTTCCTTTTGGAATTAGTCTCTTTCCAAAGTTTCCAATAGCATCTCACTGCATAGCCTCCCAGCTCCTAATTCACAGCAACGTAAGACATTACTCAGCCCTGCCTTTCCCCTTTCTAACCGGTTAATGATTCCAGCGAGAGGGGACATCAGCAATCCTGACCCACAGAGGAACTGACCTATAAACTGTACATAGTTCAAGGCTGGATCTTCAGCCCTGTGTGTAATTCACAGTTGCAACAGCACCCTCAGCGCCCTGGAGTGAGCCTGGGCCACTCTGTGGGGTTCACCGAGGGCATGGGCTTGTCCATCCTTGCTCTTGGTGCCCCTGCCCTCGGCCACCCAGAGCACTCTCAGCAAAGCAGCAAAATGACCTATGTGTACTTTTCCCAGGGCTATTTGCAGTTCAGCCTGAATCCTAATCGCAGGTGTAAGGCCTGGTCCTTTGCGAAGGTGTGTTTCAGCACAGGTGACAGGTGGTGCATAGGTGAAGCTGCTGTGATCCCATGGCTGCCTGCTGGCTTCGGGACAGGGCAGGTCAGATCCTTGGGGACCTGACATGTGAATGCTGAACAGCATGGTTGCAAGGCCCATAGAAGGTGCTGGGGTTTCTCAGCGTTAGCACCACTGACCTCTGGGGTGTGTCCTGGGTAATGCTCCGCTGTGGGGGCTGCCCTGTGCACTGGAGGGTGTTAGCAGCATCTCTGGCTTCCACCTCCTAGGTGTTGGCAGCAACCCTCAGGTTAGTTGTGACAATTAAAAGTGTCTACAGATATGGCCAATGTACCCTGGGGGACACCCCTGGTTGAGGACCACTGGGTTATGCAGGTGGTTTTTCGTGTGAGAACAGGCAGAGTGATAAAGTGAGCGGGTGGGGGGGAGGGGGCGGTTGTCTGCTCAGTGTGACATGGGAAACCTGTATGACAGGGCTGCAGGCCCTGGTCTCCGTCCCCAAGACCAGGCTTCTCCGCAGGTCCGCAGTGTTCCAGCAGCTGGGGACTGGTAGGGAAAGTGACGTCAGCGGTGAACAGGAGCCAACCTGTCCAACGCACTTTGTGTCACCAGCGATGCCCCCAGCCCCCACCCCCATTCCTAGAAACGAAATTCCATCGCTGCCCTTGGCCACTTGTGACTGAAATTGACAGAAACTTCTTAACGGAATAGTGGCCTTTAGCTGCTTAGAAACGTGCCCAGACATCCTTAGAAGATACTGGAGGTCTGGGCTGAGCCTGGGACATCTCAGGACTCCTCTGAAGGTAAACCAAGCCCGTAGCTGTTCTCAGTCATCACATTCCTGGCTGTGAAATAGACAAGAGTAGGTTGGGGGCAGGATGTACTGATCAGATGCCAAGTTCAACCCTCAGACACTCATCTTCTAACCTGGCTTGGATACTGGGCCAGGTATGGGTGGGGGCGAATCTCCTAAATCTTTGTGCCTCGGTATCCCCACCTGAAAATGGGACTAGTCCTACTAACCTACCTCCTCTGATGTATTGTGAGGATTACAGAATAACACTTAAAAAAGAATCTGTCATCTAGTAAGTTAGGCTCACAGCTCACATTCAATGTGTCAAGTCCATTGGTGGCTTTCCAGAGTATTCTCTGACCACAGTGTCTTCCATCCAAGCCCCTTATGACCGCGTTTCGTACGCAGTTGCCTGGCCTTGTGGGGCGAAGCTGACATTTCACACAGTCCTGCGACTGCAGAAAGCAGCATCCCAAGTGTCCCCACTCCCAGTGGCCCGTGCAGTCTGCACCAGATGCTGTCAGCTGGCCACGAGTCTGCAGCCTCGTCTCGGTCCCCGGGGCATCTGCGTGCAGAAGTTCCCCTCAAATACAAAGAGATGAACACCCCCCTTTCCGACTCCTCGGTCACTGTATGTTCTGGTATTTAAGGGCTCCTCCACCCATAATGTGACCCCTTTGTTGCCAAAGGTCTTGGCAGAGGGAGCGCTTGGAGCCAGGGTCTCAGAGAAAAGTGACACCCAAGCTGCAGCCTAGAGGGCGGGGCAGGGGTGCTCCAAGGCCTAGGGGCTGTGCCCTGCCAGCTCTGGGGCTTCCCTCGCACTGCCCGTGAAGGTGGGTCCCCAGTTTCTCCATGAGACCTTGACTTCCATCAGAAGGCGTTGGGAGGTAAGACCTGAGGGCAGGTGCTGTTATTCTCCCAAAGGGCATTGCTCACTGAGGGCACTAGTTCTGGGGAGGACCCAGGGGCTCCTGGGCCAGCGAGGTGGGCACCACCTACCAGGTTGGAGGCTCAGGAAGGCTCCAAATATCCAAAACGAGCTTCGGATTTAGAACAGGGACGGCTGGAGGCGTGCACTGCTCCCAAATCCTGCCTGGGAAGGCCTTCCCCACCCCCTATGCTGGGGACAGGGCACCCTCAGCATCGGGAGCCAGTGCAGGGCGAACGGAGCAGAAAGTGTTAAATGCATGATGCAGAATCGCTGCTTTCGCACTGATCCGTTGTATTAAGCATGAGAGATGTGTGTTTGACGTTGGCAAAGGAATTTAAAAAGTAACGAAGCGCTTTGTGTCCTTGTTTTGGCTGTCAACAGAACTTCCATTTTCCTGCCTTTCTTTACCCTTTTCTCTCGCCCCTCCTCCCCCATCGCACCCCCTTTGTCACTAGTTGTTGGTGTTTGGTGGCAGCCCTTGGTCCCTTTGGTGTTATGTTCCACTGGAAGCACGGAGGGGGCAAGGGGAAGTGCTTTTTCTAATTTTTGTATCAGTATCCACAGCCTTTGTATTTTTTGGATTGCAAACAGTGTGTTTTCTGGTCTCTGGGGGTTGGTTACTTTGTGTATCGGCTTTTGGAAAATCTGAGTTTCGCCACAGTCTGGAGCAGATTTGAAATAAATTCTTTTGACACTGCCAACAACTACAAGACAAGGTGTGGTCTGTGGTGGCTGGTGGGCCCCTTCCCAAACAGGCCCTGGCTGCAACGGCTGCCCTGTCTCTGGCCCAGCGGGCCTGGTGTCAGGCTCCCAGGTCCAAGTGGTTGTGCAATCCCTGCCAGGAAACCTCGAGGGGATTACGCGTGACTCAAAACCATCAAGTACCCCCCAAACAGCAGGAGTTCTTAGAATTCATTTTTGCGAGAGGTGACACGGCTGGAAATTGGGAGAGTGAACACACAGTTGAGATAATTCATGAATAAAAATGACCACGGGTTGTAAGTGGAAACAGGTCCAGGCCAACACCCTAGCAAACCCGGAGCATCGGAGCCTACTGACCCGTCCCTGTTGTCAACTCCCATGTGTCTGACCCGGAGGCCATCCCTGTTGCTTTCCCCTGATCACGATCCTCAGGGTCCGCTACCTCACTGGCCCCCCAACAGCCCGGGACTGGCCTTGCCCTCTGTTCCCTGCAGATCACTGTCCAGGGGGCAGGGACAGTGGCAGGCTCTGGGGTTAGAGGGCAGGAAGGCTATTGGCAGGTGCTCTGGGAGTTGACGAGGAGGAGGAGGTGGGACTGGGCGGAGGGCGAGGGCGATGCTGGGCTGCAGGCAGCCAGGCGAAGGCCTCCAGGCTGTGGCGCTGCCCCAGCTGGGCTGTGAGGACAGGGCTTTGGTGCCCTGGCTCCGCTCGTTCACTGACAGGGCCCACGCAGCCCCTAGAGAGCTCACAGCCACAAGCCATGGTCTGAGCACTGTCAGCAGCCAAGGGACGAAGTCCTCATTGCTGAAAGGGGGTCTGAAGGGACATCACAGCGTCTACCACAGCCCGGCTCTGCGCCACGGACCAGTGCCTCCCTGGGGTCTGGGGAGCAGCTCTTCCAGAACACTGGTGGGGGGAGCCTAGAGGGGAACGCTAGGGAGGAACGCTCAGGGAAGAGCTTAGGGGGACAGGACAAACCACATCCCTTCTGTCTCAGCTGGCACGGAGCTGCCTCCTCTCCCGTCCACTCAGACCCCTGGCCCTCACCTAGTGCGACTCAGACCCTCATCCTGGGGGTTCTAAGCCTCGGCTCCCGGGCCCTTCCCATCCCAGGGCTGCTGCCATCATCCATTTGCCATCAACCAGGGCAAGGGGAGCAGCAAGAGGTGGCTGGGTGGGCGCTGGGTGCAGGCTCCGTGACAGCAGCCCTACCTCCTCTGGATGGTCAGGGTCAATCACCCCTGCGAGACAGTGGCTCTTCGCACCCAGGCTGAACCCTGGGCTCAGCAGGACATGCGTTGTCCTGTCTCTCCCTTTGGGAAACAGGCTCTCCAGGCTCTTTGTGGGGATGAGCAGCACCAGCTCCCAGAGGGCTGCTGGGAGTGAGGGCAGGCGTGGTGTCGGTGTGGCCAGGACTGGCCCAGGCAGGCATGTCCGAGGCTGAGAAGAAACCCCTCCCTGCCAAGGGGAATGGCGGGACGGAGACAGCAGGGAAGCACTTCCCACCGCTCTGAGGCCCCGTCTCCTCCCTCTGTGGCTGTTGCCAGAATCTCAGTAACCCTCGTCTTTTGGTGACTTTTCATTGCCACTTCTCTCTGCTGCTGACCTTGCTGGAGGCGGGGCATCCACGGGGAGATAAAGGCACGGCTGGAGGCTCCATCACCGGTCCTCAGAGGGCAGCCAGCTCCTGAACCTGGAGTGCTTCCAGAGTGCCCCGTGGTCACAAACCTGCTCTTTTCAATATCCGCGGTAAACCAGAAGGTGAGACTATAACCAAGTAACTTATACTCGGGACTTGCACATGCTCCAGAACTGACTAGCCTGGGGCTCTGGTCCTGTCTGGCCAAGGGCTCAGCCGCCTGGGCCTCAACGGCTGGTGGCAGGCCAGGGCGAGGGGCTGCCGTCACTTCCCGGTGCCCTGCCCACACATGGCGGGAGCTCCGAGCACCGGCTCT
The DNA here is from genome assembly GCA_004027735.1 of Carollia perspicillata. Classification (NCBI taxonomy): domain Eukaryota; kingdom Metazoa; phylum Chordata; class Mammalia; order Chiroptera; family Phyllostomidae; genus Carollia; species Carollia perspicillata. Next base: position 7,033 of record PVKM010037606.1, on the reverse strand, counting down.
GATGGCAGAGGTCATTGCTGGCTCCTGAGGATGTCCCTACTGCTTTGTCATGTTTGGGATCTTCTGCAACTTTTTAAAGAATTCTTCTTCAGGAACCACCGAAATATATATCCTGATCAATACTGCCTTTCAAAACAGACCTGGGAAGCAAAGCACTAATTCCAATTTCACTTTAATTCCAAACATGTTTGGAGCTCACCTGGCAGGGCCTTTAGAGTCACCTTACAAGTCACATAAAAAAGCCATGTACACCCCTGTCTCGACCAAAACTTTGTTAGGTTTGGATCTCACTTTTTTGGGGACAAAAAAAAAAAAAACTCAAAATGGATTCTTAGCACTGAAGACTTTAAATGTGCCGAGAGCTTCGAGGAGTTCCAGACAGTGTCTCAGCACAGGCGATGCCACCGACAGGTTCACGGGTGGCCGCCCAAGGTGACGACTCTGAAGGCGGGGACTCTCGCACGCGGGCACGCGGGCACCCGGCCGGCTCCTCACACGCAGGCTGTGCGAGGTCGGTTTTGAAAACGGAAACGGCCTTTCCCACAAAATAAGTGACTAACGATCATCCCTAGTTCTTTCATGATATAGTAACATCAAATCACTTTTAGAAAATCAAATGGTAACTTAAAGCTAACTATTAGCACTTGGAAATCAGTAAATTTTTGGAAAACCTTATTATGAGTGAACGCGTCAACGTCGGTGAAAATGGAACTCGAGTGCACCTCACCACAGAAAATTAGACATCCCTTCCAACAGCTTGACTTTACTCCCACGCTGTGCGGTTGGCCCAACATGGGCACCACCCTCAGACAGACGCTCCAGCAACCGGAAGTTCTGCCGCTTCTGTCCGACTCTCCCCAGAAAGCAGCCCGTGAAGCAGGCAGTAAGAGCGGGCAGACAGGGGTCTCGCCGGGCCCGGCTGCAGCGCACCGGCACCCCGTTCCTCTCTTCGGCTCCCGGGGCACTTCATTTAGCCACTCGGGAAGAGTTTATTTTCCTGATATCGACTTGGCTCAGAATCAATGTCCCATTTTTGAACTTTCCAACCTGTCCAATCCGTCCATTTGATAGAATACTGGGAGCCGATTTCTTCTTTTTGGATTTCCTATATTGAAAGTGAGAGGAAAATACTAGTTAAGCTTATAAAGAAAGATTGAAGCCCCGCTACTCAGACCACCACCGTCTGCTCCTGCAAAGCCCTGTCCATTCCCCCGCATAGCCATCCGCCCCACGGCAGTGCGTGGCCTCCCCGTGTTCCCGAAATGCGCCACTGGCTCCTGCCTCAGGGCCTTTGCACTGGTTTATTTTTTGTGGAACGTTCTGCTCCCAGGTCTTTTCAGGCCGGCCCCTCCTCTTCACTCAGTTCTCACCTCAGATGTCACCTCCTAACGATGACATCCCAGTCCATCCCCAACACCTAAGACGCCTACGTGCCTGCAACCCAGTGGGCCCTCAATAGACACACGTATGTGGCCAGAACGAGTGACCGGCTGATGACACGTGCATGCTCACGAGGAGTCTGAGGAAATGGTTAAGACAAAAGGAGTCGATTCTGAAATAGTGACCGAAGCGGGGAGAAGAGGCGCTGGAATAGAAGCCAAGAGACATGCTTAAGCCATAGAATCGACGTTCCGTTACATAAAGAGCGGTGCCCGCCTTGTGCAGCGTGTCAGAGGACAGGCGCCGCGGGCCCAGGGCACGCTGGCAGGTGCACCAGCAGGGGACGCGCAACTCTTGCTGGAAATGTCAGTCTCAGCATCTCCACTGGCCCCGTGTAGCCTCTGGTCTTTGAAAACGCGAGACTGGAGAAGGCTCCCGGCTCAGTTTGGAGGCCGGTGTTTGACACTGGGCAATGCACTGAATCCTGTCTCCCCCTTAAAGGGCTTGACGAGGAGACGGGGGACAGTGAAGCACCCTGGCAGGCTAGAGACCCCACATACGCTCGAGGTGTCGATTTCCAGAACTAGTCCACAGGGCTATCCATACCACTCCGCCCTAGCGTCTGACGGTGCCACTCACCTGTCTTCCTGCCCTTTCCTCCTCCTCTTGAAAATGTCTGTGTCCCGGGCCTGATTTCAGAATTTAAGGTAACACAGGCATCAGCAATGGATGTGGAGAGTCAAAAAAAGGCAAGAGGTCTGCGATCAAAAGCCACTGAGATACCATTTGTTTTCATGTTTTTTGAGTAGACATGTTAAAATAAGACTCCAAGTCTCATACTAAAACCCGTTCGAGAATGTCCATCAGTCCTCCAGAGAAGACTGACGGTGGACTTCGCCCGATCTCTGTTTCGGACGAACGGGAGTCTAATATCCCCTGCCCCCCGCCCCCTGTGGTGTTTCATCAGCCCCTGTGCACTGTACAATGTAAGATACAAAGAAAGGGACTGACTGGGCCTCTCATTGAAGTAGCCGACGGACCCTGAACAGGAGCACTACTTTAAGCCAACTGTTCGTGCACACATGCCAGGTTACTTGGCTGGTACCGTGAAATGCTGCTGACCTGAATAACAGGAGAGATTGGGATCGAGTAACCCTAGATCCTCCCAGGCAGCCAGGCCCAGCACTCCACCACGACAAACTGCAGCCCTCTGTCTGTTCTGGTTTTGATGGAGAAGAGGCCCTTACACCTACCATTCTCTTTTCTTCTTCCTTTGCTGCCTTTTTTTCTTTGATCTGCTCCTGCAAGACCTTGTAATTCACGTAACTCTTTTTGGGAGGCTGAAATGAAAGAAAAGGGATACACGTCGTAATTTTTATTTTGCACACGTGTCCCACAGTCCCTTGCCCCGGCCTGCCGCGCCCCATTTGGGGATAGCAGGCTGCACGGCCCCTCACCTGAGCGCCCAGCATCACCGCGCGTTCCCGCTCCAGGACGCGCTCCTTCCCTTTTCCATAGCCTGTGATCCCAAACCGGTGCACCTCCAGCCGAGCCTGCAGACACGGGGCAGAATGAGACCCAAGTGCACTGCAGAGACACCGCAGAGGAAACCCACGCCCAGCAGCGGAGCGTTTCAGACACGACGGCTGTGCGTCAGATACTCGTGTGTACCCTCACGCCCTGCAGTGGCTGCAGCCCGAGAGAGCTCGGCGGTGGTGGCTGAAGGAGCTGCGTGCCGTCTGCTCCAGCGGACCGTCCCCTCACAGCGCCGCTCCCGTGTCTCATTTGGACAGCTGAGGCAGAGCACTCTCCTCCCTCCCCAGTGACAAACCAGTAGTGAACGCGGGGCCTGCGGCACTCGGGCACGCTCTCTGAGAGGCCTGCTGCCCGTGGAGGCCGCACCTTTAACTCCAGAGCAGCTCTCCAGGCATACCTACTCACACTCAGAAACCATTTGTCACAGCTTTAGACACAGACTGCGTTTTTACTTTAAAGAGAGACTGTAGAAAGGAGACAAGAAGTCACCAATACCTGCTCCTAGCAGTCGAATTATTTCCTGTCTCTTTCCTCATGCTTTTTAAAAACCTACTTACACTCGCAGAGCACAGGCATCCCTGCTTGTCCTACTCACCACGATGCCATGGGTGCTGCAAAACCATCGGGTTCCAAACGGCCCCGTGCCACTCACGCAAGTGAACGCAGTGACGTGCTTCCCCACGCCCCGACCCCTGGACATGCTAACACAGTCATCTCTTCGGCAGTGTGAAGATTAAAACAGTAACAAATGCAAACACATACCTTCTCCAAGTTAAATTCCTGTGTATTCACGTCTCTCTCAAGGATACCAGTTCCGGTCTGAAAAGGAAAAACATTTCTCATCAAGATGCTCGGTCACTGCATCACTACAGCATCTACTACCAACCGAGCGGCCATGTTGGAAACAGCACTGAACTGGCCCCGATGCCCAAACACCAAGCAAAGATACAAGCGTGGAGCACACGTTCCCAATTAACACCTAATGGAAGAAAAATGGGGGAAAAACGCTAAGGTCTCAAGCAAGGTTTAAGAAAGGACAGAAGGGAAGCTCGGAGAAAAGAGAAGATGGAGAGCGAGACCTAGGCTTGTACCTCGCGCACTGTCCGTCCAGGTTTGGGGGGTGGTCCAGGGAAGGATAACTGAGTGAGCAGGGGCGTTAGAGGGCAAAACGGTTATATTTAAATAATCCTCTCTCTCTTCTCTCCCGTCCATTCTAATGGCTAACAAAACCAAACCCTGGTGGAGAGTGGTTTATCGTTCCCAACAGAAAACGATACTACAAGCTTTCAAAACACGTGACTCTTTACATCGGTGCACCCTCTGGCTGTGGTTTCCACCCCGCAGAACTGACCAGGAAACTGCGCCGTCGAACCTGGCCAGCAACAGAGGTCCCCACTCAACCCCGCCCCAGCCTGGACTACAGTAAGCAGAGGGAAGAGGCCACACGGCGCCCGGAGAGGCAGTCCTGCCCATCTGCTCAGCGGGGTGAGCTGTGCTGGTGCGGAGCGAGGGCCCGCCTCCCACCTCACCGACAGGCGCCCCGCAGTCCATGTGTCTCCTGGTCCTCCCTCTGCAAACGGAGCTGTACCTCAGTTTATCCTGCCTGTCCCTCCCCAGCGTGTGCTGGGTGTGTGTGTCAGTCACAGACAGTGGCTTCCCTTCCACAAGGACCGCTGCACTAACCTCCCGGGACTGTTACAACGGCATCAGGAAAAATGGCGCAGGGTGCGACACAGCCCAGTGAACAGGAAGACCTGACCGGTGCTCTTGGCGCCCACTGACCCACAGATGAGGGGCCAACCGGCTCCCGGCGACCTCGCAGCACTGCTCGCCCACTGCCATGTGGACGCCGGCTGTGGACGAGCCTGGGGCTGGCTCACAGGATCCCACACAGAGGGCGTCAGCCGTGCGCAGGCACGTGGCCAAGCTCTGGGCTGTCAGTCCCACAGTCGCACCGTCCACATTGCCAGGCTTCTATTATGCTTCCAGTTTGTTCATACTCACAGTCCCCAGAATCAAATGCCGTCACCGAGACCCGGGCAGAGCCCAGAGGCTGCTGGGTGGGCCACTTTGACATACCAACCTCCGAAATACTTATTTCCTCTTTCTCGACTGGAAAAATTCTACGTGGACTTTGAAGTTAGGACATCTTTTCTATTCCATTAGTTACACTGTCCAACTTTTGTTCAACTAGAGATAGCTGGGTAAATAAACACTTTTTAAAATTCAAGTAGTTCTAGGAATACTGAGAAATGTTATTCATATCTGTTAAAATGAACAAATAGAGATCAGACTTGAAGCCTCCCTGAGCAGACAAAACCAGTTGAGTCACACAAGCCAAGCTTAACGAGGCTCATTTTGCAAGACAAGCAAGGCTAGCTTGACCTGGGTCACTTCTTGCTTTTGCCTTTGAAAATTGTAAGTGAAAAACTCGTCCCCCAAATTAGTATGAGATAACCACTAACCATCCCCTTCCGTTTAAGGAAACTTTGACACTGTGACCAATTGCCGTGAAGAGTAAAGTCCCTGCCTGCACACGCGTGGAGTCGCTCCAGAACAACGTCCCCAAGCCTCACTCCACGTCCCAGTGCGAGCGCTCCGGGGCTGCACGCAGCGTGCGCCACACACTCTCACTGCTTCCTGCTTCCGTGACTCACTGGGTTCACTTCTGCCTTGATGAACTTTTGACGTACTGCATTGCGTCTAAATTACTTCAGCCAGATCACTTCCTTCTCAACACGCACCTGATACTGGGTCTCCTGAAGGAGGGGTGCGGCACAAAGTTATGGGGTGTCGCTGGAGAAGGGAGCACCTCCGGGTAGAGTCCTGGGGAGGGACCCAGGTGATGCACAGAGGATGAGGGCAGCGGGACCCTGGGACAATAACTTGGGACCAAGTCCTCTTGTCCGTGCAGGTTCTGGACAAGAGCCCAGCCTGTATTCTGTCCTGCAGTGTGTTGCTGAGGTCAGGTGGACAGCTTCGCAGGCAGAAGGCAGGAGGCCTCGGGCCGAACCTGAGCTTGGGCACTCACTTGGCACCACAACCCTCCATCTGCGACCTCGCACAATTCAGAAGTTCTCACATTTCGGAAAGGTAAGCTGTGAATGTTCTGCTCGTCACATACCACTTCTGGTGGGGCCCAGACACCCACCCATAACTGAGCACATCCGTATTTGTGCAGCTTCTATGACTATTCATGCCCCACAGAACGAACGAAAATAATTCTGAAGCCTCATGTCAGTTCAGGTCAGGTTTTGCTGCCAAAGGAATCTATGCTACACTTATCAAAAAAAAACCCTAAGTTGTGATTTCCAAAGCTCTGCGGTTTTACAGCTATGGATTTGAAACTGTGGGTTAGTTCAAATGCATACAGATCATTTAAAATGAAGACAGGCAAGTCCCAGGAATTGTGAGGCTTCAGTAAGATAATGAATTAATCCATATAATAATCACTTCAGTACCCAGGAAGCACCCAGTAAATACTGGCGATCCTTAGCCATCCACTGCACGCCCAGGAGCGGTCGACCTGGACCTCAGTCCAGGCCACGGGTGCTGAGAGTCCCATCTGATCTCAGCGCACCGCCCCACTACTTCTGTTTTGTCTTTCTTGCCCCTCTTCTACACAGGCTGCAAAAGAAGAGAAGGTACATGATGGGGGGGGAATGACCTTTGTCAAGATGGCCCAGTGTCGAGGGTGGAGGAATGGCACTTAAGGCATGTCCCTAAGGGCCAAACAACACTTGGATCGCTTCAAACCACACACGGCCCTTTGTGAAGAGCGCGGAACTTCCTTCCTCACCAGCAGCGCTGCAATGCCCATCGGAGAGTGGGCCCCCCCCCCTCCGCTCATCCTCAGACGCCACGCCCAGGCCACCCCACCAGGCCTGGCCCACCGCCACACAGTCCTGATCGCCCCCTCCCGCTGTCCTGAGAGCCGACCTGTACCCCGTTTACTATGCAGGGACCAGAGTGATCTTTCTAAAATATAAATCCCCCCATTCCCATGCTTAAAACTTTTTGGTGGCATTTCATGTTCCTGAAACTAAATCTGAAGGTCTCACTGTCACTCTCCCTTCTGGCCTACCCACTCTGGTCCACCAGCCTCTGGCTCCTTCCA
>PVKM010037605.1:0-14395 GCA_004027735.1 Carollia perspicillata | reverse complement strand
TCATAATGGACTTTTTTAAAGAAATAAAACTCAAGATTTACAAATGAGACAAAAATTTTAAACTGCAAAACTTCTAAAGTAAGTTTTTGCAGTTTAATCTACAAATCTACAATAAAAAAATAGTAATCCCTCATCACCATTTCCCCTCACTTATCGAATGCTTATTTGTTTCACAATATAGTTAATGCTCAGAAGAGACTGCAAACACGAGCCGAGGCTCTGTTCGGGGATTTCCTGTTCCTTCACATTTTCCTCAGTCCACATCTCAGAGTTTCCTATTCACAACTCACAGAGGCATTCTTGCATGTCTTGGAGCATTTGGGAAAATTCCCTCCCCCAAACTGAGCTCCTCGAGAGCAAACACTGTGTCGGGCCCTAGCGTGTAGACTCTGAAGCCACTGTCCTGCCCCTGGCCATCATCGGTGCTCATAAACAGTCCCCAGGTGCCAAGGAGAGTTCTGGGATGTGCCTACACAGCTCAGCTGGGTCCCCAATTTGGAACACTTTACTTTGGGCTCCTATACGTGCAGGGTACCTGTCCCATTCATACAATTGGTCTTCAAAGAATACTGTAGATGATCTTGCTGTAGTAAGGCTCTAAAATAGCAATTCCAAAGAAAACTCCAATTAGGACCTCAGTCCTGGCAAACCTAGTAGAACATTACCTTAAATTTTCCACGTGGTGGCCACCATTGTTGAGGGCCTGAAACTAAAACATAAGTGAAGATAGTTACAGAATCTAATGGCTGATAAATCATTGTTTAATATTTTGGCTGATTAACAATTCTTAATCTGGATTAAAGATTTCTAAATCATTACCAAGAAGACTGGCAATCATTAAAACATTTTTTTCATTTTTCCACGTATTCACTAATTTTTTTCAATATGTTGAGCAACCCTTCTTTTCCTGATAGATAATCAGCAGAGGACTGTGGAGATACATCTGTGGTCTCTTGACCTACCAGTCCAGTATATCGAATAACTTTCTGAAGAACAGTAATTAGCCTAAGCTTAAGCAGACTCAGAACTGGCAGCCCATACATGAAAGATATTCAGAAAGGCCAGAATTTTAAAGAGACCTTTTAGCTCAATCCCCCTATTCACAGAGAGAGGAAAGACCCTTGCTTATGAAGTTTCCAGAAATTCATGGCAGATATGTGAAAAACCAAGCCCTGCAGTCCTTGAGGGTGGGAGACATTATGACTTTCTACATGACTCTTCTCTAAAAGAAGATACGAAAGATAACAACGCATTCAAACACACGGCAAAGTATTTTCAAAAGTTCTGACCTTCTGAGATGCACTGTGGTGTAGGCAGGTTGCCAGTCACTTTCCCATGTCTCCTCACTGAATCAGCTAAGCTCCTTGGTCCCCATGAATTAAGTCTCATAATCTGCATTAATAAATGGAAAAACCAAGGTCCCTGCCCACTGGCCCAGAGCCTTTTTATTTTTTGACCACACCCCATTGCCTCTCTCTCTCTAGCTACAGATACATATTGTAGAAATAGTAAAATAGCACATTTAAATAAATAAATAAGAATGTCAAAGCATCCTATTTCAGATCACAATGTTAGAGCCCACAAATCCACCCTGTGTGCCTGCCAGAACCAGCCAAATCACTCACCAGATGGTGACATCCAGTGGATCAGGATGAAGAACAAAAATGAGCAGAGTACTGGGAACGATGTAGCCATTTGTCCTCCTGGTGAGTTCTTAAAATGATGCTCTGAAGTACCGTCTCAGGACATTGCCCTCTAGTGCAATCACCAAAGCAGACATCATCAGACTGTGAAGACCACTTTTGAAGTGGAAACCCCTCTCTAGTCTGCCCACTGTGAATTCTGCCTACTGCGCTTGGAATGCCTCATTCCACCTTTTCCACAGAGCAAATGCCCAGGTCAGTCATAAATAGAAGTGGAGACAGATCTGTGACTACTCAGAAAGACAGAAGGAAATCAGCAGCCACTCTTTGGGCATAATTGTATTATTTTAGTTTGGAGGTATTTTAGGTTTCTGTCTTGAAAAGGCAGCTCCTTACTGGAAGACTCACCCAATCTATTCTTTCTTTCTTTCTTTTTTTAAGAATCTACAGAGAATATGATGAGGCTACTTGAGGCTTCTAGACAATCAGAGCTTCTCAACTGAGGAAGCAAGTCTGTACTTGTTCATGAAACAGAGACTATCTCTTTGGATTAAGACAAAGATTTCTAATTGTATTCCAGGCACACTCAGTTATGCTGGAAATCTTCTGACCGGGAATGCTAGACTCTCTTGGGGCATTCTCAGAAAGTCCATAGGGAGAAAAACCATTTCGTACTACTTCACAGGGCCCCCAAAGCCATTTTCACCCAGACACAGAAAGGGAGACAGGCATCAGTGAGTAAATCTTCTGGTGGGAGCATCTTCCCTGCAGCAGCAGCCTGTCCAACCCTGGAGAATGGTGTATGCAGACCCCAGAGCCAGATCCAGGACCACACTGAACTCCTCTGTCTCCCTAATCCTCTCTGTGTCATTTAGGCCTTTACCTCTGCTCTGTAGCCTATGGTAACAGGGAATTTACATCAGCCTTTGCTGCTATGCTGAAATGTCTCCTTCAACACTCCGCTCCCCAGGATGGTTGGAGGTCCCTGGCACAATGTCCAGAGCTGCCTACCGTGCCTGCTCCTGAGACAATGTAGGACACCACGTATTTGTTAGGTACACCCCCATCTCCTCCTGACACCTTCCCTGGCCTCCTTTGGGAATGGAGCGGCAACAGTGGAAGATCCGACTGCATTAACACACAATGCCAGATGCCCACTCCCCTGCTCACTTACGCCCCAGTTGACGCACCTCAGAAAGAAAAAGAAGGGAGATGTGACATGCTTTTGTGGCTTTCATGGCTGGTGACTCTCATTTAAGGAGTACCTGTTAGAGCCTTGGGAGGGGACAGAGTAGCTGTGTGGGAGGAGAGCACTGAGGCATTGTGTGCTGGACTGAGCAGACCTTGGGAGGCCCAACATTCAGATCCTGTCCCCCCAGCCTCAGCAGGAGGCACTGGGGAGGAAAGCACAGAACTGCCTGGAAGGCTTGGGGTGCATGGAGTAGCCTGTGGCAGGCATTCCAAAGAGGCAATGGGCACGAGGAGACATACCACAGCAGGCAAGAGCACAGCAGAAAAAGCATAGCATTTTCTGCAGTGATAATTAATACCTTGGGCCAGAATGCAAAATGTGGAAACAGCTGAGGAAGAGAGGAGGTTGCAGTGATGGGTGAAGTGATGAATGCCTTTGGTGGTGCCTCCAGCTTTGTCCATATATCAGTCCAGAGCCTTTGCAGCATTATCATGGCTGAGTTTCCCCCTGTTATCTGCACTTCCTGCCTCTGTCTTCCTTTCTGTAAAGAACAGTTGTTCTTACACCAAGGAAATACATGTTAACTTAAAAAAATAGAAAAATAACAACAGTAAAATGAAGATGTAAAATCTCAAAGCCCAGAGATAACTGTTAAGCATATATTGAATAATATACTTCCAGTTTAAAAGAAATATATATATATATATATGCACATGCTCATGAACACATGCATGTGTTCTTATTGTCATATTCAATCACACTTTTTGTAGTACACATTGTTTTCTGCTTTATACACTTAGAAATGTATTATGATGTTTTCTTGATCTTTAAATATAGTCATATCAAACATGAATTTAGAAGCCTCATGCCATGTTTCAGCACATATATGGATTATATTATATTAATATTCTTCCATTGTTGCTCAGTTAGGTTAATTCCAATTTTCATTATTATTAACAATGCTGGAATCAATACATTTTAATTTACCTCAGTTAATTTATCTCTTATTATTTCATTTTAATAAATGTCTAAAACCAAGCCTACTAAAAACTTCCAGAAAAGGTCACCTAAAATATGAAAGAGGTGCTTTTTCATCCAGTTTGTGGGCTCTGTGCTTGCAGTGTAACATAGGGCATTTTGAACATACCCTGTCACCTTCTAAATGAATTGTTCCCCTGCACCTCCAGTCAGAGAGGTAGAGGCACCCATTGTTTAGAAAGGATCCTGTACAGAATAAAAACAGAAGCCCTGGCTGGTGTGGCTCAGTGGATTGAGCACAGGCCTGTGAAGCAAAGGGTCACCGGTTTGATTCCCAGTCAGGGCACATGCCTGGGTTGCAGGCCAGGTCCCCAGCAGGGGCACATGAGAGGCAACCACACATTGATGTTTCTCTCCCACTCTTGCTCCTTCCCTTCCTCTCTCTCTAAAAATAAATGAATAAAATATTTAAAAAAACAGAAGATCATGTCAACTTGGAAAGTATTTTCTTTTTTCTCTGGATAGAATTATCCTATTTGCATGATGGGGTAAACACACCTTCCTTAAGGGGCTCTTTGGAGGTTTAATTAAACTAACATTTAATATTTGTATTGCTTTTAGAGAAAGAGGAAGAAAGGGAAAGAGAGGGAGGGGGAGAGAGAGACATTGATTTGTTGTTTCACTTATTGATGCATTCATTGGTTTCTTGTATGTGCCCTGACTGGGGATCGGACCCATGGTCTTGGTGTATCAAGACAACGCTCCAACCAACTGAACTCCCTGGTCAGGGCTCATGTTTAAATTGCTTGGAAAACTGCCTGACCCAGATTACTCACCAATAAATGCTATTTATTTTGGGTCTGTCTTTGCCACAGGAACTGACATGGGCCTTGTTGACTCAAAGCCCCAAACTCAGGACATTACATAATATTCAAAGGAATAATGAGTATGAAATTGCTTCCCACCAGAGAAAAAGTTACTTACTTTTTTTTTCTTTTGCTTTGCTTTGTCACAGATTTTATTAGCAGGGCATCACTGGTTAAGTGTGTTCCCAGAGGCCTTCTATTGTCTTAGATTCTGATTTGTCAGGAGTCGTGTGCAACACCGGATGGAAACTCGGCAGGGAAAGGGGCTCACCTCTTCCTTACCCTAATGGAGATTATACACACACAGGGAAAAATCATTAAACAAATAATCACCCATGGAAGCAGACTTGAGGAAGGAATTTCCAATATTTAAGTTTTCTGAACCTTGTAGCATTTACATATTAATCAAGTTTCCTGTGTTTCTCATCCACCTCAGCATCAAAAAGTCAAACAATAGCCCAGACTGGCATGGCCCAGTGGGTTGGGTATCATTCGGCAAAGCAAAGGGTCATGAGTTTGATTCCCAGTCAGGGCACATACATGGGTTGCTCATTTGTTTCCATTTTGGGGAGTGTATGAGAAGCAACTGATCGGTGTTTCTCTTTTACGTTGATGTCTCACTCCCTCTCTGTCCCTCCCTTCCTCTCTAAATAAATAAATAAATATTCTATAAAGGAAAAGTCAAACAATAAATTCCATGAGTTCAATATAGGCAAAAGAGAAGCAAAATGTCTTACCATAATAGGAATTGCATATTATCACCATGTAGTTCTATTTAATATGTGCAAAAATAACAGATATGTCTATAAACATCATAGGAAAGAAATGTGGCCAATATATCTTTAGCTTTTCCAAACTCCACCAATTGCAGTTGAACTAATATTGGGATAGGAGAATAGTAAAATCAGGGGATCACAGGTCCCTGAGAGAACTGTTGGTGTATCGGTTACACCCATGGCTTCATTCCAAAAGTTACAACTTGGGGCTTTGTCCCTGGATTTCAGGCTTCTATACCTAGCTACAAAAAAAGAATTTTATTTGATATGTTACAATGTCACCTCAAAACAACATTTTCAAAAACTATCTCCTTATTCTAGTCTAAAGCAGGATCTCATCACTTTTCAGGGATGCCAAAATTTTTCAAAGGCTTTAAGCTAAGTTTCCATTGTTCTCTGGCAGAAAGGAAAGTCCCACCTCCACTGCCCACCTGCAGTGCTTCCACAGTCCAGCGCACTCTTCGACCATCTCTACCCCAGTCCTGAGCATCCCTCCTTTAGGTCACAGGAGCTGTTTCTCCATCACCTAAGAGCCACCACACAAATGATCAGTCCCACCCCAGGATGTAGGATACAGTCTTTCCCTTCTCAGGGATTGTATAGGAGTGATGTGACAGCATCAGCCATACCTGCATATTCTCTTGCTGTGTTTTTTTTTTATTTTTTAACTTTATTGGGGTAACATCAGTTTATAGCAATGTATGGTTTTCAGGTATACACCATTATAATTAGACAGCTGTATTCTCTATTGCATGCTCACCACCCAAATTCTAGTTTCTTTCCATTACCATATATTTGACTCCCTTTATCCACTTACTTATGAACATTGGTCTCAAAGATGTTTTCATGAATTTGACCCCAAGGCAAGGGAAATAAGAGTAAAAATAAATGGGCGGGACTACATCAAATTAAAAAAGCTTCTGCAAGGCAAAAAGAAACTACCAACAAAACATAAAAGCAACCAACAAAATAGGCAAGGTATTTGCAAATGATACTTCAGATAGAGGGCTAACATCCTGCCCTGTTCTTGAACTTCGATTTGGGTAACAGAATTACTGACCTGTCCTTTGCATGGTCAGAGATTAAGTCAATTAGCAAGTGCACTTTTCCACATGCTCACTCCCCTGCAAAATAGTAGTTGATGCATTTATGTCCACAAGAGGTGTATAGATCAATGAAGTGTATGGAAGATTGCGGCACCCCCACAGAGTGCCCTTGACTGTGGCTGGTCCTTGGCACATAGTGGATTTCTAATGGGTCTGTAAGTGTGTTAAAGATTAATCCAATAGAGATTACTAATGTGCCGAAGATTAATCCAATAAAAGTTGATTTCAGATATTGTTAATAAATATATTTCAATAACTTAAAGTATGTTTTTGCAAGAAGGAGATATTTAAAAGGGAGTATTTGGATATATTTTACACACATGTATTTTCAATAATGAGAAAAGTGTTTTCTTAAAAGAGAGTGCAAGTCCAAACTCTAGGCTCAAAAGTGTAGAGAACTATTGACTGTCTTAATTTTTAAATTTTGATTTATGCCTATATGGCTTTATATTTTAATAATGTGCCTAAAATTTGTCTTTTCTTACTCTCTAGATTTTTTATCTCAGCAGATGAATGTTTGCAATTATAATTTATACACACTATATTTAAATATATTTTATTTATATATTTATATATAATGTATAAATTAATTTATATTATATATTATATATTATAGAGTAACCTTACTTATATAAATTATGTTTTAAATGTATATAATTATGCAATGATTATATAATTTTCTTTTTTATTCTGTAAATTGAAAAAGTGAGTTTATTTATATAAACCGTTTTTGTCTAAAGACACTTTTCCAAGTATTTAAAACAACATTTTTCTAAAAATATAGTAGCTATTCTATTCACTTAATAACACCACATCTTTATTATTGATTATTCTTATCAACATATAATTGCTATCTTTATTTTGGTTACTGTTTTTGACTTGGAAAGTATGTTGCTTTATATTAACCTTAAATCTCTACCTTCTTGAAGCCCACAAAAAGTATTCTGTGATTACGATTTTTTTAAAAGATTTTATTTATCTATTTTTAGACAGAGGGGAAGGGAGTGAGGAAGAGACAGAAACATCAATGTGTGGTTGCCTTGAGCGCACCCCACACTGGGGACTCGGCTGCAGCCCAGGCATATGCCCTGACTGGGAATCAAACTGATGACCCTTTGGTTCACAGGCCGGCACTCAATCCACTGAGCCATGCCAGCCAGGGCTAATTATAAATCATTTTATTTATACCATATGCATGCTATTAAATCAAACAACACAAATAGCAAGATTTGATTAAATAAAAATAGAATTACAAGTTATGTTCGATATTTTTAGTCTAATACAAGCATCAGGTTTCACTTGTCAATTCTGTTTTGGTTGCTCTTATGGGTTGAATTAGGCCCAAAATGCATATGTTGAGATTCTGATCCTCTAATTCCTCGGAAAGTGACTGTTTTTGGAGATAGGATCTTTAAAGAGGAATTGAGGGTTAAATGTGGTGGTCATTGATTGGCCTTAATCTTGTATGACTGGTATCTTATAAGAAGAAGAGATTAGGAACCAGACAAGCACAGAGGAAAAACCATGTGTCCATGCAGGAGAGTGGCTTCTCCAAGCAGAGAGGCCTCCAGAGAAATTTAGGTCTGAATCCTCATCTGTCCCAACTACGTTGTATTTTCCTCAGGTTTTTGTAGTGACTTCAATATTTAATCATATCATACTGTTTTTCATCTCTTCCCCAACATGATCAACAAGGTCTTTTGCTGATCCCCATATGTGTGACTCAGTCCCCTTTAAGTGGTAGCACCTAAAGTATGTATGTTATTTTTGGTCTGTTCTGATTAGTTGATAGTATTGTGAATTCTCACTGTATCTTCCTCTAAATCTGAATTTGCCATGTTTCCTTAGTGTAGCAAAAGATAACACAAGACTAATGGTCAGGTGAGATGCACCCACTGACACATGCTTACTTAAAAAATTTGAGTCGTTTTAAAATGGGAGGCTATTATCATACTCTTTGCTCACCAGAATGCATAGAATCTCTCCAGTTCCCAGCTTCAGTAGGAGTAGAGGAAATCTTTCGGTGTGACTTGTAATTCAGGAAAATGACCATAGATATTCTCCTTACGAATCATAGAGATGAGCCGGGCAGTTTTCTGCTGAGATTCTTTTATTGAAGAATCAAACCCATGTGTTTGCCCCCAGAGCCAACCTCAAGAAACTGGCTATGTGGAATCTGCTAAAGGAGACTCGGTGCCCGTGAGCATCCAGGAGACTCAGCATGACCCGTAATTTGCCAAATAGAGTGCACCACGGCTCCTCCTACAAGAGAAATAATTTGGAAACCTTCAATAAAAGCTTCATATCTTTAGGTCAGACGAATTCCACAAGAACACAGCATGAAAGGTGAGCGGTTAACCACAAAACTTCAGCAAGGTGAGTAAAACAAATTTCCATGTGCTCATAAAAACCAGTGCCAGGAGCCAACAAAAATCTGTAAATTTCTCTTTTATCTGTCACTACAAAATATTGTAACAAGTCCTTGTTTTTCTAGTTTCCATATCTTTATACTATCCACTTTCTTTCTATTTTCCTTTCTCTCTTTCCCTCTTCATACTTCTTCTTGTAAAACATTATGATTATCAGTGAACCATCTCACTCTTATGCTTCATAACAGCATCCAGCTTATTCAGTAGCCAAGATCATTTCTGGCTCTGTGAGAAAAGCTATATCTGCAAGTAATACATTAAATTTAGCACTTACACAACAGCGTTGCAAAACAGACATCTGTTGCTATACACTGTTCCATCAGATCCACAGTGAGGTCTGTAGTCCATGGTGCACATAGGAGAATACTCGGTACACTCAATCTGTCCATGTCCAAAAAAAGAAAAAAGAAAACAATTTCAGATCATTAAATCATAAAAAATAAAACTGTTTAAATACCTCGAGGGATCATTTAGTCCAAAATCCCATATGCAAAGAGAATACTTCTAGAAGCTCTGCAGTTTACATCATCTGACCCAACAACGGTAAGTCTATCATCACAGCAAAGCATAGCTTAGCTCAAGTTCAGGGCTTCCCTCTCTCTCTTATGCTCTACATTTGAGTGACAAATACATCCTGTGGCTTCTATCTTGTACTTAATATCCAAATTAGTCCTCTCTTCACCATACTGTCATTCACCTTATTCAGGCCTCAGTAGGTTTTGCCTACACATTTGCAATTATCTGCCCATTTATTGCCCAGCCTCCATGCATTATCTGAGATTCTAGGCACCCTCCCCACTGAGGTCAGAGTGATTTTTTTTACAAACCAATAGATCTTGTTCTTCAACTATTTAACTCATTCCCCATCAACAGAAATTCTCCTATTGACCTGTGCTTGTCACTCCAGGATCTTCTGCTCTGCATTCTATGTTAGGCAATTCCAGGACTGAGTTCTGTCAGTGTTTTCTGCCCCTGACCATCTCTGTGCCTGGGCGGATGGTGTTTTTCCTGTTTTGTGTGGCCTTACCTGCTTCATCCATCAAACCAACTCCTATTCCTCCTTAAAAGTTGGGTCAACCACTTTTATAAGTCTCATGATGACATTTCTCTCTCTCACCCATCAAACTGGGTTAGGTGCCCCTTCTTAAAATGAACTGTCTTTTACATGTTCACAACCTTATATTGTTTCAAACTTTATTCTAATCATTGACATCCACTCACATAGCTCTTTACCTAAATTGTTTCTGTATTTGTTCTTGAATGTTTTTGCGTGTGCTTTAAAAAAATAACTTCCTTTATCATTATGAGGGTGGCCTTGAATTCTTAATTCCTTTGAAATCCTCTTCTTAATCTGCTAATTAGCTGCAGTGTCAGAAAATAACCACATATACACCCACCTGCCCACATATAACCCGCCCACATAGAACCCACCGTGAAGGGCTCTGAGTAAACTTTCTGAAGTCTTCCTTTGGATCAGTAAATTAGCCCTACTTCAGATCATCTGTTTGGGCTGGCCAGAGGTCTTTGTACATAGTCATGAACAATTTTAAACTACATATTCTAAAATAGCTTTTCTATATGAAATTAAGAAATTACTGTACCATTTTACATAACAATAAATAAAAGGTTTCCTATACTTACACATTTCCCATCATGAAGTTTTCTGAGTTGAAGTCCTCTTTCTCTGGAAGAGAAAATTTTAGTGAGTGGGTAAGTAGCTACTTAATATTTCATAAATACAGAATAAAATGCAGCCATGTGTCATTCTGTGTTTTCTCATCAGGACTAAGAATGAGGAGTTCTGGTTAATGTTCTACTCCAGTTGACTAATATTGACCATTAATATATTTGATAGATGATCATTTTGCAAACAAATAGACATAACAAAATAGATCAACACTGAAAGGAGATTGGGCATTTTAAAAAATAGTCCATGGTTATTCAGATCAAAAAGGAATAATATAGTGTGAAAACATTTTTGCAATTAAAAAAATAAAATAAGCTCAAATCCATATCTGGCATTAACGGTATGATAATTTTGTTATAGTAACTTCTCCTTTCTGAGTATTAAATTCCTGACTTTTAAAAAGAGGATATAAGAAATCAGTAAGAACCCATAGGCCTTTAAACTCCTATGGTTTTAGTAGTGTATGAGTTTGCATAGCCTACAGACTTTATTCTGAATAACAATTGATATTACACTTGACTGTAAATTTCAGAATGGCTAGAAAAGAAAAGAAAAGAAGAAAAACGATGAGAAGAAAGACGAGCCCATTTCTATGTTCATTCACTTGGTGTCTGCTGTTTAGCTAAGATTTGACATTTTGTCACAGTGAATGCTAAGCAGTTATAATTTCTATCTCACAGATGAGAAGGCCAAAGTGTGTAGTGGACTGGGTATTTGCCTTCAGTCACAGATCTACTAAGTGCAGTTTGGATTCTAACCCAGATGTCGGCCACCCAAGCCCATAATTTGAATCACTAATCATAAAATAGTAAATTCAAATTGCTGGAATGGCCGATAATAACCATTCTTTTATTCTCCTAGAAGCTGAGATGTCGTTTCCAATGAGGAGTTAATACTTAATGTGTGGGGCTGTTGGTTGTGGGGATTCCAATTGGTTCCAACTACTCATTTGTATGGTCATTATCTTCCCCAGATTTTTCCAGACAACCACAAGAAGCAACATAAATTTTCTCTGGAGTATGAAAATGAGATCAAAGTCTTGTAATAGTGTCCATGGCTAACAGTCTAAATAGAGATAGCTGTCTTCTGAGTTCCTGTTATGCAATGAGAATAATATAACACAGGGAATTCATATAACTTTGATCAAGATACATGTTCTGCCTGAGACCAGTCTCCCTCAATGTAATGTGGGAATAAAAATGTCTATATGTAGCAGCTAGTACCCAAGGGATACTGTATAATATGAATGAGAATTTAACTGGATATATATATACATATATATATAATCTCCTTAGAGATATAACTAATTTTTTTATTTTAACAAAGCAATACCCAAAGAGTATTGACAACAGATAGGATTTGTCAAACTATGTTTTTAAAAGCGAAGCAGATTTTTGCCATTATGGACTTTGTGATCTTTAAAAGGAAAGGAGGGCTCCAAATTGAACATCATACTTACTGTTGCAGCATACAAAACATGCATTCATTACTGTAAACTTTCTCATCTGAGCCACATATTGGTTTATATATCTTTGAACATGGAGTCCTGGCACCTTTTGCCATGTATTGAGAGCAGTTCACCTGTAAATTGGAAGAAAAATTGATACCCTACATTTTCTCCAATTCCATGGTCATTCTCACTTTGAAATGGTAAGGAGGAAGAATAGAGTGGAAAGAGTGCTAGCCTCTTCAACTTTTCTGCAAATGTGTCTAGAAGATCTTCTATGGACCAGATGCTGTGCTACAAAAATTAATCAGACCTAGAATATTCCTTAAGGAAACTAAGAATTGGCTGTTTAAGAAGGAAATATTAGTCTCCCCTTTTAGGGTTATAATGCAAGTCCAAAGGACTTATGAATGTGAAAAATAATCTGCAAAGTTTAAATACTACCCCAAAGTAAAATTTACTTTATGTGCTGCTTTCATTTTGCAAGGAGATTCCGTGTGCAACCTGTAAAAGAAACACCACCAGGGCAAGAAAAGTAGGAACAGTATGACCCCCTGAGGAATTACTTCAGCCCAACAGGAGCCAGTTTGACTACTTCCCCAGCTCCATTGGCACATTGTCTCTGATTCCATTTTTACAAAGACCACACAGAGAAGGGTGTGCTTACCTGTGTTCCTCTTGCTTGATTTCCGGAAGAGAGTGGAATGAGGTGCAATTGGAGAGAAGGCATTGGAGAAAGAGCAAATTTCACAGTTAGAATTGCAAAGCAAAATTTATTGTTCACAGTACCTAAAACCATTTCCCAACATCCCTTGCCTAGGCCAGACCTAGGAGAGGTCACTTCTTTACTCAGGACCAACTCAGAGTTAAGACAGAGTTGTATGTGATCTCTGGGGAGAAACAGGGGGATGTCTCTGGTTGTTGGAGGAAGGGCTGTCCCAGGTATCCAAGAGTTCCTGTGGGCATGCCTAGCGTAGGGTTGGTTGATGATCTCCCAGCTGCATAAATGGTTTCTGAAGGGCAAGTCAGAATCCTGAGGGATCATGATCAGGAACTGAGTGAAGAGCCTGCAGTCCTTTTGTTCTTCTCCATCTCTCTTCCTCTTCCTGAAAGTCTGACCCATCCCCACTTTGTCAGTCAGATCAACCCAAGTAAATGCCTTCTAAATTTTCTTCTGACTTTAGCATTCTGTGATCACTAAGAGCTGAATACATTGCAGTTAACATAATGGCAAGAGTATTTAAAAGGAATCTTAACTCACCAGGTGGAGAGACAGCCCATGTCGTTGCTGCTAGAGAAAGAATGGCAAAAGCAGTGATGGTCTTCATCATGGTGATGAATGAGGATGCTAAAGATACGCTGCTCGGAAGCAACACATCCAGAGAGAGAGACAGAGGGAGAATGGTCTGCCTAATGCATACAGATCTATATATATAGTGCATATATGAGGGCAGAGTCCCACCTTCATTAAAAATTGACCTTTTTAATGACTGGCTGTTTACCTAAGCTAGGGTGTTTTTTTCATTTGTCAGGGAAAGCTTCCTTATTATCTTGATTTACAGAGAGTTGGAACACTTAGGCCCTATAACTCATCTACCAAAAGGTGTTTTGCGTAATAATCCTTTGATTACTCAGCAAATACAATGGCATGGTTATATTTGAGAATAAATAAACCATAGATGCAGTAGAAAGAAATAAAATTAAAATGAGATGTGTTGAGTTAGCAGTGAGATCCCTCAATTCCACCCCTGATTCATCACTAATATCTTCAGAAAAATAAGAGACACTCCATAAAATGACATGTGTAAAGGCTATAAGTTTGCATGGTGACAGATAACTAATAAAATTAGTTGAGTGATCACATTGTAAGGTATGAAAATATCAAACCACTATATTACATACCTGCAACTAATATAACTAATATAATATATACCAATTATACCTAAATGATTTTTTAAAAAGGTTAGATTAGATGTAGGAAAGTTGAAATACAGAAAGTAAAAGCAAGGAGGACATTTCTTTTAAATATACAGTAGTAGACAATGTGAATAGTGAGCACTGTAACACTTTGCTTTTCTGGAGCATGAAGATACTTCTGTGAAGTCTTGTTAAATGATTAGACTGGTAAATTATGTAGACCAGTACTATTGCTACTTAACAGATGGGACAAAATCTAAGAAAGATTAAATGAATTCTATTTAGTCACATAGGTCAGAGTGGGGACAGCTAGTTCTACAAAATCTTAGCCCTTTATTTCTCTCCTAAAATACC
>PVKM010037604.1:0-14428 GCA_004027735.1 Carollia perspicillata | reverse complement strand
TTCGTTTCCTTTCAGTCATTGGTGAGCTCATCTAAACTACAAAAATACTCACTGAAAAAAAGAAGACCATAATAATAAAAATATCTTTGATAAAGAAAACTATGCTTCATAAGACACTCCTTTAGTAATTTTCCTTTTCGACTATATACTAACAATATGATAATTGTAGACTAGATTTTTGAATGTGCATGAATTTGTGCATAATAATTGCCCTTGACCTTGTTAGAAATATACATCCCCACTTTCATCTACTTTCATGTGTATGTGATTGAAGGCATTTAATAAGTGTGTAGAAATTACAAAAATAAAAACAGAACAAAAATCTAACTAGCACACATTAAACACCTATCTATTCTAATTCCGACATTTGCAGAAAACTTCAGAAAAGATGCTCTCAGTATTCTCCTTTTGCTTTTGTCACAAGTTTGTCTTTTTCTCAGATTTGTATCTGAGAATGCACCCTTTGACCCCAGTCCAAACTCCACTAATTAAGATGTATCTTAGGACACGTGGACTTCTGCTATTCTTTTGTTCTCCATGCTTGTGTGGACTGATCTTGGATGATCCTCCAAGTCTTCCAAGCCCTTATTTATACAGTCTGATCTTCCTTTCATTTGTGGTTCTGGTTGTATTCAGCATTTTGAATAGCCCTTTGTGAAAAGAGGCTACCTTGATATTCTTATCTTAACATGATTCATCGTCTTGAAAAGGCCACTCAAAATATTCACTTGTGCTTTAGGAGATTTTTCTTTTATTTAGTTCTTTGAAAAGTTTCCCATGATCCACGGAGCAGAGACACATCTCCGGTTCCCTTTGAAAGAGTTATCAGCTAAGATCACGATGTTCCTGTTCATTGCTTTGCTTGCCACACTGATCTCTGACTTGGAATTTTCAGCTGCCTTGAAGTTCAAGTAACAAGACAGCATGTTCATTACATGGAGCGTCACTCCTGGCCTTTCGTGTGGGGGACCCTGCTGGTCCACGTGTGTGGCAGCTAACAGAGGGGCAGACCATTAACATCTTCCAACCCTTCTGACCTTTGCGAACTACATTTCAGGAGAAGCAAGAATTAGTGTAGAGAAGGGCTCTTCTTTTGAAACCATCCTGTTAAAATTTCACAAGTAAGGAAGGTGTCCAAATATTCTATTAAAAGAAGCAAAATTTTAAAATTAAAAAAAATGTATAGATTATATGTCCATTATCAGCCTGCATTGTTAAAATATTTAACAACTTTCTTCTCATGGAGACACTGGGCTTAGTAGGCCCTCTTCTGTCCTGTTTTCAGGCTAACTCAAGCACCTGCTTCATGGTATACACTGTACGGCTCCATTCATAAAGCATGATATAGAAGGCTTTACATATACACAGGCACATGGCTACAGTAATCTGGGGAATCTCAATGAGGCTGCTGCATGGCCTCAATTCCAGTACCCCTGTTGAAATGCTATACTATAGTTTTGCACTATTTTGTCCCGGGAGGGGGGCAGAATGTACAAAGAATCTCGCTGTATGATTTCTTACAACTGTGTTGTGAAGTTACAATGATCTCAGTAATAATTTCCATTGAAAAAGTCTAACAGAACTACAGGTAATAATAATGTATACATTTAGACCAGGCGTAAACCACTGTGAAAATAATTAGAGAAGGAGTAAAAAAGGCAGTAGATCTTGGGCATGGCTAGGTCATTGGCTTGGTGAGCAGAAGTAAGAATACACTTGACCTCTACAGTTGGGATACCCCGCTACAGAGAGATTTTCTTCTTTAGTTCTTGAAGAGGCTATAAACTCCTCTTGGAAGTCTGACTCTTCTTTGTCTTGTGCATCTTTTTACTCCTGAATGTGTCACTGTCCCTTGCACACAGCTCTTAACAAGGGAGTATTTGGTGTTTGAATGTGTAGTTTAATCAATACCCACATTGGCAGAACTGCACATGTTACTGTGTGATGGACTGAAAATGGCGGAATACTTTTTATGCTTAGAAAATTTGGTAGGGTGCACATAAACAGGACTTTTATTGCAGATTAGTGGAATTGACATCAACAGTTCATTTGAGTTAAAATCATGGAGGATTTTGATTAGAAAAGTAGGGGATTTTGTTGGAGATTTTAGAGAAAGGGAAACTCTGTACCTCTTTTTACACATGTGTAGAGGCAATAAATCCAGCCTGTTTCTACTGGCTCTCCCTAGGTTTCTGATCGACGACACCCGGAGCTTCACCATCTCCCCATTGTCCAGACTCCGGAGGCGTTTTTCAATCCTCCTTCTCTCTTACCAAATACATCACGTTGATCTGCAGTCCCTTCCTGATACCACTTCCAAACCGTGTCCTCATCTCCATCCCCACTGCCACTGTCCTCGTCCCAGCTCTCGTTGTCTCTGGCCTGCACAAGAGCCATCATCTCTAGGCTGATATCCCTGGAGGGAATCTCTTCATCTTCAAACCCCTCTACTGCACTGGCCGTGGAACCAATTTTCTAACACACAAATCTGACCAGGTCACACTGTTCAGAGAGCGGTGATAGTATTTTTCTCATAAGAAAAAGAGTCACACACTCATCAAAGCACTCACGTCTTTGGTTAATGTGGCCTAAACCATTTCCTCTAGTGTATTGACACTAGTCAATGTCTTCACTATATAATAAAAACTGCCATTTTCTGAGCATGCCATGCTGTCTCTAAAAACCTGCCTTTATTTTATTATTTCAATTTTTTTAATTTGATAGCGAAAGATTGGCATCTCGTTATTTTAATTTATCTAGGATCTGAGGGCATACATTCTAATTACTTGGGGTTTTTTATTGAATCAATTGGAGTGACATTGGTTAATAAAATCAGATAGGTTTCAGGTGCACATTTCTAGAATCCATCATCTGTGTATTGTATCTTCAGCACCTGAAGTCAAGTCTCCTTCCAAGAGCAGGAATAAATGCAGCCTGTTTATACCCCTACACCCTGTCCTCCTTTTCCTCTGGTAATCACCATACTGTTGCTTATGTCGATGAGGGGTTTAGTGTGTGTATGTGTGGTGTTGTTCTTGTTGTTGTTTTGCTCAATCTTAAATGCTGCCTCACATGTCATTTTATTCATCAAGTCAATCTCAAAATAAATTTCATTTCCTTCTTTTCAAAATTCATTGTTTCTTTTTCCTAAAGCCCTTTTTGTATGTATCCATACATACAAAAAAAATTTACGTATCCCTTCTGTTTGGAACAAATGCAGTTTAACACTTACTAAATGCTTCTTAAATGTTTCCTCCTTCACTTGATTTTTAAATCCCAAGAGTAGAGATGATGTCTTAACTTATTAACATCTGCACAAAGGCCTAGTTTCACCTAATTGAACTAAATGGAATTCAGTCATTCTTTCACTAATTATTTTTGGAGCACAGATAACTGTTAGTCACATGTCCACTTATTAAAAGTAGACAATAAATGCAATTAAAATGTCTCTGCCTTCATCTAGCATTTTTCTAGTGGAAGAGTCGACCAATAATAAATAAACAGGTAGCAATAAGTCAGATACTGAAAAGTGCTACTAGGTAATAAATAGAAAAGTATTAAATTGTGTTAAAATGATAAATGACATTATAAATTAAAATATTTTTATATAAAAGTCAAATGGACAGGTTAATACTCCTGTGGTTGTCTTCTCAATGTGGTTCTTGTTTTGTAACTGACAACTATCACAGTTTTTGCTGAAGATTTTGAAAGATATTCCAAAAAATAAGACAAACCAGCAATTTAACTGATAAAACAGCTCTATGCGATGAACATTAACCACTGGGTCACAATGTCTTTTATCCACTTACGGCAATGCCTTTTGCACTTAGAATACAATAGAAAATTGTGGTCAAGCTATCTTTGGAATTTTCACCTCATGTAGCTATAAGAATTATACTCTGTTAGACTAAAAGGATTTTGAAAACAAAGGTTAGAATGGACCGCATTCTCAGGGTCTACAGAGAAAAGCTATTCAAGGCATCAGAAGTTAAGAAAAGTGATATACTTGGCAATTTAAAACAGAGCAAGATGGCAGAATAAGAGCTTCCTGTTCTCCTCTCCGCCCATGGAGCCACACATCCAATTCCTTCCTGAGGCATGACCTGATGTTCGTGATATTTTACTGAGCAAAGCGAATCCAAAGTCTACTCCATTCAGAGGGGGACACAGGGTTTCCCTCTCTTGTTGGAAGAAGATACAAACTCATTTTTCTAAAGTATGGATATCGGGGAATGTGGAACATTGGGGTGATTTTTCCTATCAGTTTACCCCAAAATAGTCCATGCTGACAAATACCTGGTACTCTCATTAGAATCAAAATATAGATTAACTTAGCAACACACTTCTTTCTTTTGTCAAGAAAAAAAAACAAGAATACTATATTTACTGTATTTTTAGCTCACACTTCACTGAGTGATCCCATATGGGTTAAGATTATATCTCTCCAATTAAACTTTACAGCTACTAACATATTAATAAAGACACTAGCCATACCTGTATATATGTCTATAACTCAAAATATATCCCAAAATGTATTCTGTCTTTTCCTAGAAAACTATTAGATTATATTTAACACTAAAATGTATGTGAAGCAGGAGAGGGTTCATTGAATCCCAATTCAATACACTATCTTTGTTCCCATAACATCACTGCATGATGATGCTATTTACAGGGATTTGTGAAATATAATGGCTGTGATTAGCTGTCTACATGCATAATTCATGAGGACAACTTGCAAACATTGCTGGTGCATGAAGCAAATCTATTTTTCATTTGCATTTTTTTCAATAACTATTCTGTAAGAATTTTAAACTTTCTTTGTCTGATGTTTAAAAAGAAGCAAATTTAGTCTTCGCATGTCATTAACCATATGCAATACTTGTTGAACTAATTTACTCCCTTAAATGTACTGCAGTTTAAGACCAGTGACACAATTATCAGTTTTCTCTGCAGTGTGTGAAAGGTATCAAAATGTGAATGTTAGAGAATTAAAGTGGGCCGTCTCCTATTGACCCGCATAAGGCAATATTATGTGGCTAACTTTTTTTCCACTTCTTTTAAATATTTTTAAATTTTTAATTTATTTTTATTGTTGTTCAGGTATAGTTGTCTCCATTTTCCCTCCACCACTCCCCTCCACCCTAGCCATCCCCACTTTCTACCCTTGATCCTACCCCTCTTTGGCTTTGTCCATGTGTCCTTTACATATGTTCCTGATTAAGTGGCTAACTTTTAAGAAGATTCGATCTAAGGAACTCGATTTTCAGACTCGATGTACTAGGGAAAATCAGACTTGATTTTCCCTAGTACATCATATAAGATAGAATTTACTTCACCTTGCAATGTTGTATGTTGAACGGCTATAATGGTAACAGATTTTAAAAACTATAGTTAAAACTAATCTACTTAAATAATTTAATCAGAAAGAATGTTTTCGCTATGGCCTGAAAGCGTGTTTGTAGTGTAGGGATAGGAGGTCTATGTAATCAGGGTCTCACACGGTGATGGTTTGGGGGACTGAATGGAAGCACAGACATGAGACAAACCCTCTAACGAAATATGTGATGCATTGAGAGGGAATAGAGATCAAAAGGGATTAAACTGATTGATCATTCTGGTTACGGGCAGGCAAAATTGGTAATTACTGAACCAAAGCTGATTGGGAGGCCAGAAGATAAAAATATCCATCGTAATTGTCTTAATGAAAAAAATTGTCATAATACCCTCCCTATTCAATTCATGTTTACTTCTATATTGTTAATTAAAATATTCTGCTATTCTCTGATTCAAATTTTAAAGATATTTGTGCAAAAGATGTAGAAACTTGAAATAAGAAGCATAGCTTCAAAAATCAGACCTTGTAACTACTAAAATTAAATTATATGTCTTCAAATTATTTTTGTCATATTTTTAGTTTTATTCATTGAATTCTAAATATTCCGCAAACTCAATACAGTAAGTATGTTCAATAAACACAATTTTTATTTTAGCTTCAATCATTTGCCTGACAGCAAAACATATTTAAAGTATTCTTCAGAATTTTAAAATGTCTATAAGTAACATAATAATTCATTAGCAATAAGTATAAATGACGTCCTAGGCCATTCAGGATTTTCTCTGGCTACAATAATATTACCAGGCTAGGGAAGGATGTCATATTTTATACAAAGTCAAGTTGAGTGTTGTTAATATTAAATAGATCTACAAGTTCTGATCACTAAACTTTGATTATATTCTGACTTGAAGTTAGCATACTTCTATCTATTAATAAAGAGAGGAAAAAAGAATGATAATTCCATGAAACTATAGGAATCTTTATCCAGGGATAGACCAGCCAGAGGCCCCAAACTTGGTCAAGACATCATTAAAAAAATCATATGTCAAGTGAGTGTCCTAGTAAATTGATAGGAGTATTCAGCTTTGAATAATGGGAATAAACTAAACAGGTTTAATGAAAAGTGCTGAATTGAAAGTGACTTAACAGATTGCAGAATAAAATCTAAAAAATGGGATAAAACATGTTTTGAATTTATTAGAGGTTATAAAATGTATAAATACCCCTTCATGCAGTTATCCCAATTATTCATGGAAGTAAGAAGAATCCAGAATTTTCTCAAACATGATATCCTTCTCACATTATAAAACTGTGACACTAAACTATACATGAGCTTTTATTTGACTTGAGCAAAGTCTAAATATACCATATACTGCAAAGCTGAGAATCAAAACCAACTGCTAGTTCTGGCTATTTATTTTAGACCAACCTGATTAAGGTACATTTTACATTGATTAAAATGCATTTACTTTAAATGTACAGCTCAATAATTTTCACAAATTTACGCACCTGGGTAAACCACTACCACATAAAAATACAGAACATTTCATCAGAACAAAGTTTGTTAGTATTACAGGTCTTCATTCACACATCACATCTTTCAGTGATAATAACTGTGACTGACTGTGAACACTTTTAAAGTTCAAAATGAAGAGGAAATCCAGCAACAGCCTTACTTGCATATCTTGCAATAGGCCCCTACTGTCAAAGGGGAGAGCATGATATTATGCAGGTGTTGTAAACTGCACTACAGCTTGGTTGCTATGCTTTGTTCACAAATGAGAACAGGTGGAGTGGGACCCAAGACCACAGTGGTCTAGCCAATTCAAAGCATCTGCAAGGGTCAGGCCAGGTACTCTTTTAAATAAGCCCAACATCAAGGGAAACTGCAGAGGGCAGGTTCTCCCCAAAAGTCGGTGTCAGCATCGCTGATGATAACGAGCATCGGAGTGGAGTCTTCAGGGATATCAAGGGCAGTTACTTATCCAGTTAACGGAAAAGCCTGGCACGGATGGGGGCAGCTTAAAATCGGAATAGCAATTCCTTAGGAGAAGACCAAAATCAAATTTCATCCAGATCCCCTTGTCTAAAATAATGCTGAAGCAAAACAACACTTTCAAAACTTTCAGCAGAATCATTTCATGAGGAGAATCAGAAGAGAGGAATCCAGAAAATCACAGCAGAAAGGGGCATGTGACATAAAAGGAGAGAATGCATCCTCGGTCGCCGTGAAAAAGAGAAAATTATGGAAAATGAAATTGTTTCCTATGGGGACTGACGGGTGCACTATTCCGAATCCATGCTGTTTGGGAGATATTAAAACTAAATATAGCACATCTGCTCGACGGTATCAGAGATAATGCATCACAGTGTGAAGTTTCACGATGATTATGTGTGTTCAGCTGTTATGTCTGGATATTGCTATGGGTTTTTTTTCTTTTGCTCTTTTCATTATCAGAGAGCAGGAGAGGCTGCTTTTAAGGAATTAGTAAAACAAAACAAAACAAAAATAAAAAATAGCAGAGCGTTCCAGGCGGCACAATAAAGGAATGCGTGGCAAAGTAAAAACCTCATGTTGGAAGGCAGGCTGCTTTTCAGCCCCAGGAGTGACCGTGTTGTCGGATAACTAAACACTCCAGGGCAGTGTCCTCCAGCAGTCGAGCCCCGCCCAGCCCAGATTGCTCACACACCCGTGCATCCATGGGACATTATTTCTGCTAGATTTAAGAGAAACTACTCACCCGAACCCTCATTCCCAGTTAAAGTCATACTGATACTGCAGACGGGGGAGGGAGCAAGGTACACACATTGAAGGAAAAATGGAGAGCAAAAACTTACGCGATAACACAAAAACAAGTGACGCTCTTGGGCCATGAAACCGATAGCCAGGCCAGATAGCGGTATGGAAACATTTTGAAAGCATATGCTTCTGATTCCTCTACGACTTATAAAAGGCAAAACAACAAGAATTTTCTCTTCGCCAACCTAACAAGGGGTGATGAAAAAGCGGTCCTAGTACTTACTGAAAATAACCAATTTATTTTTAGGTGGATCGAATGCATAAGAGGTAACTTAGTAATAGAAACGTGATACCAATTAACGTCCAAATGACAGACAGCCAGCGTCGTGTGCACACAGGGCTGCGCCGGTGAGTTTAGATTTCCTTGATCCTGGACAGAATCTTATTGGCATGCGATTCTTTTTCCTGAGTCTCTGCCTTAAAATAGAATCCAAGGCTCCCGCTGTGACTCGGCAGTACCGTTCCCTGTGAGAACCGATGTTTTTCTGACTCACAGGCAATCTGTTTTTATGCTTAATTTTGCCCTGGGTAACCGCAGTGCTTGTGTATGTCATTAAAACAGCTTTTAAAGAAAATTGATTTCCATGAGTCATCAAAAAATCCTGCTTCTGGGGTCTAATTCTCTCTGTTGGGAGTTCAGAGAAAAATTGACATTTT
The DNA here is from genome assembly GCA_004027735.1 of Carollia perspicillata. NCBI lineage: Eukaryota > Metazoa > Chordata > Mammalia > Chiroptera > Phyllostomidae > Carollia > Carollia perspicillata. The sequence goes on along the minus strand of PVKM010037604.1, from coordinate 5,636 downwards.
TTCTCCTCTGTCTTATGTTGATTCATTCTGATGAGGCCGCAGCATTTAATCATGAGTGGAGATATACAAATATATGTTTTTCAGATTTTAGCATTGCTTTAATTATAGGCTTTTACTTAAAGTTTTGTCACTAGCTTCAGATCAGTCTAGCCCTAAGTGTAGTTGCAGAATTTACATTTACAGTGTAACAAAGCTATACAACTGAATGTCATCTTTGGAACAAATATAGAATAAAACAAAACAGTGTTCCAAAGAGGGAGAGAAAGGGACATCTCTGATAGCTGGCGGAGAGGTGGGGGGAGAAAGAAAAAAAAATGGTGTTCTTGATTAATGACTGACGTCACAGTTATGTTAATTTTTAGAGTTCAGTAATAGTGAGGCTATAGGAAGAAACCAAGCTACATTACAGAAAATCTGATATAATTAAAATATAAAAATTTGCATTCTGAAGATAAAAATAAGTTAGAGAGTGGTCTTGAAGTAAAGCTGCCCATGTTCAAGTAGAAAGAATCATTAGATATTTAGATAGTTAATGATTTTTTAAAAGGCAGAAAAATGAAATTCTACATAGAGTTTCCTTCTACTTGGAGAGGAAAAAAATGTGAACTGATTTTTATAAAGAATAGCTACTTTATCATTTATAAATGTGTTTAGTAGTCGTCTGAATATCATTTTCAAAGATACTGCTTTGTCAAAAATGTATGTGCTCAGAAACATTAAAGATATAACCACTGAGGACTGTTTTTTAATGTTTTACCATGCATCACTATTATTTACGTGTTCATATAAAACCATAAACATATACACATTTATTTGATGAATCTTCTAAAACAGAAATCTACAGTACATGATGTTTTGTAAATCATCTTTACTATTTATCAATTTGCTGTAGTCGTTTTCCATATCAATGGACATTTTCCTGCATCATTATTTACACGGTTTCGATAATATTCAAAAGAATATGTTTATGGTCTTTTCTTACCAATCTCCTATTGATATGCAATACATTCTTTTCTAATTGTGCTGTTACAAATACCTGGAAAATAATTATTCGACATTTACTAAGGATCTGACTTCGCCCTGGCCAATAACTATCTTCTATGGTGATGCACTTAGCCTTGTCAGAACAAACAATGTGCTCTCCAAAATTTCGGTTTCATTCATGGCACTCTCCCACTGCTCTACTATGTTTCTAGCAAATGTTCCCCAGTATTCTCGCTGCGGGAACATTTTAACTTCACCAACCTTTAAAAACCATTGATCTCCTAACTTTTCATGGGTTTTCACTCCAGGGATTCCCTTCTTCCTCCGGTTTAATTTAATCAATATGGAAACAGACTCTTGATTTTGACTCGGCCCCCTGGCCTCCTTACACCCCACTTCCCCTTCTGCTTGCTTGATGGATCTACTCTCCCAGTGAAATGCAGCTTTCTTGCTACTCCACACCTCAAGCCACAGAGCAGGAGTGAAATACAGACCCATTCTCACCCGTCTCACCTCCTGGCCTCCTGCTAGTGACCAGGAACCAGGAGTAGGCTCATAACACTGACTGATAGTCATATTTCTCCTTCTTAGTCCCTTCTCTTTTCTCCTGGACACAGCCCATCCTTCCTTCTGCCTTAAACCTTCATAACCTCCTCCCCCATCCTCAGTCTTAGCTAAAGAGCTGGCTTCTTTCTTCCCCTGCAAAAGAGAAGCAATCAGGAATTGTGTTCTACCAGATTCTACCACACGAGCCCTGGGTCAACCGTGGCCCATCTTCTCTGCAGTTACTGTGAACTAACTAAAGTCTACCTTCCCACCAGGTCCCCTCTCTTCTCCTCGCTCCAGAGCCTCGCTGCTACCCGGGCAGTCTCCCTCCCTCCCTTGCATCATCTCTTGCGTCACTCTTTCGGGATCGTTCACACCAGTGTACAGATACTATTTCCTCTTTTCTATTTTAAAAACAAAGCCACCACCAACAAAACAAACCCACTCCCCCCCCCAAAAAAAAACAGCACCACCCCCACCACATTGCCCAATTTTTCTTCTTGACATCACTGGGAAAGTCTTTATATGCTGTCTTCAATTATATTAAGTCACTTTCTCCAGTCCCTGTCCCCACACCAATTCTCTCTCGCTTTTAGCCAGTTTCTTTCTCACCACCTCTCCTAAATTGCTCTCGCCCATGTTTCCAGTGATCCCAAAGTTGCTGATTTTAGTTTCAAGTTGTACCCTGCTTGATTAGCCCAGAGGATTGTTTTTTGCTGCTTCTTATTTTTCTCATGCCTTCCAGACTACCACATCGACCTACTTTCCTCCTTCCATTTTGGAAACTCTTTCTTGGTGTGTTTTTCAGATTTTTCTCTGTACCCTACTTTAAGTGTTAAATCACCCAGGGCAAATGACCAGTCTCTTTTCTGGTTATACTTACTCCTTAGGTGATCCTAACCAGCACAGCGATTTTAATACATTCCAGATACTAATGTCTATATACAAGCCTGAGCTTCCTCCTAAACTCCAGATATTATATTTAACTGCCACTTTAATGCCGAGCACACATAACATATAAAAACTGAGCTGTTGATATGCCAATCTCCTGATCCAGCCTCTCCTAGAGTTCCCGTGTCTGAGTTAAGGACAACTATATCATTCCAGTTGCTTAGGGCAAATTATTATTACCATCTTTGACTCCTCTCTTTCTCTCATTCTCTGCAAGTAGTAAGGGCTGTATCATCCTCTAAAAGAGAGACTAATAAGATACTTTCTATTTAAATTGGAACCCCTGTTAGTAAACAGAAGGCTATTGAATATATCACAGACTTGTTGGCTGCCAGGACTCTGAGTTAGGACTTGACCCAATAGCAATAGCGTGCTTTTGGTTTACTGAACAGGAGAGCACCTTGGATAAATGGTTGCACAAAGATTGACATAGCAGGGCCCCTTAGTGAATAGAAAACCAGCGGCGGGAAGAGCAGAGAATGGGCTCACCGAGACAAGAGAGCTGTAGAAATGCACAGCGACCATAGCATGAAAGGGAAGCAGGATTGAGGCCCGGGCAGAAAGGAATCAATGTGACTTAGTGATTCTTGGTTCATTACAGGATAAGAAGAGCCAGTGATTACAGATGACTTTAATTCTATGCATGTTATCATGATACGTGATAATTTGGATTGGTCCGTCTTTGTTAGAGATGCTATTAATGAACAGTAAGAATGTTAAAAATGGGTGTGCGTACAAAGCACACTCATATACACACCAGCATATCTTGATCTCAAACTGTTTCCCTGACTTGGTTTCAATGGGTTTTGTAATGCAACACAATTTTTTAAAGTAGTAATTCTGTGTGTCTAATAATTTGCTTGAATTATTACATATGCTTGTATGCTTGAATTACATATGCTTGAATTTTTGGAGCTTTTTTATTACATTTACATATCTCTGCATTATTTCTTCTTAAGATTGCTGGTCATAAAAATATTTATTTCTTTAAGTTCTCTGAGAAAAATGGTGGAGACAATGCAAACTGTCCATTTTTGTAATTATATTCCACAAATATTCATTCTAGTATAAATCAGTCTTGAATTAGGTATATATACTCATAGGAAAATAAGGAAGAAACATTTTCTATCAAAATGATAGAAAACTATGGTGACACAGAATGCAATCTCTGAAAAAAAATTACTTAATATTTTATGCTACTCTCAGTCATATTATAGACTTATTTTTACCTGGAGAATAAACTTACATATGTCTTAGGATTTTCTATGAACCATATACATTGTTATCTCTTAAAATTATTTTTTTTTTAAAAATGGAATAACGATGTACTTTACTGTGTTTGAATTTCTACTTGTAATTAGAACACAAGGGAACACAAACAAATGTCACCAAATTGCACAGACACTTCGCAGATACACTTTGGTGGATGTTTTCCCTCCAAACTCGAGGCAGCGCCAAGTCTGAGAAACAGCCGTTTCCCGGACCCACGAAGGATGGATGCTCCGCGCTCTCCCCCTCCGGGGGCGGCGTCTGAATCAGCCCCGCACTCGGCAGGTCTGTTGACACGGAGTGGATCCGCGCTCGGAGCTCCCGCAGCGACACCTGCCCCAGTTGGTTGACTGTAAGTTATGCATGTTCGCTTGTCATATTAAGTTGCTCGTCAATTTTTAAACCTCGCCGTCTGAATTTACCTTGGAAATTGGGTTATTTACTAAATGTGAGGGAATATTTATACACAAGACGCATAATATTTTTATTGCTCCCAGGAAGGTGCCACATCTGAAGAAACACTTGCTTTACGATGCTGTGTTCTCAGAATGTAATCGCTACTCGAAAAGGGATGTGAGAGACTGCACAGGAGAGTGGGATGCTTTCCATCATCTGGGTGCGTCCCCAGGTTCGCTCTGGTCACGTGACTTCCGCATTTTGTAGGGCGATCCCGACTCGGGAGTTAGCATTTTATGATGAATGTCGCTGTCTTATTTTCTTCTTGAACATAGTTTGTTAAAATACTATGATTTTCGAATAATGACATGGAGAGGAGCCTGATTGTATGACTGAAAGTTGCATCCATTTATTTTAAAATAGTGCACTCAATTTTTAAATTTCAGTGATTTTGTGCTGCTCATAAACATAAATTCTGCCTTTTAATATCCTCAGTGTAAGAAAATACCACTTAATTCAAGAATAAATCCGATTTGACTACCTCAGCTGGTCTGCACTTTTCAACTTTTTCTTTCTAGAGGCCACAGTTTCCTCTTTACTAAGAATCGCTCAGGAAAAACAAAGGATGTAAGAAGCATTGAAGCCGATTTTGAAGGACCAAAGTGAAAAACAATGCAACAGCCTCGATGCCCCCAACTTCAGTTTTCTACTTCAGAGTCACTCGTAACTTCTATTTTCTGGCTTCTAAATTACTTTTTTTAACTTGGATTTATCTTTTTTTCTCCCTGAAATTAACAAGGACAGGCCTGGCGGTTAGCATGTCATTGTCACATCCTGGAAGCTCTCTCTCAGTTTGTTTTTTCCTCTTTAGAAATGCGATATATGTGTCGCATGCTGACATTCAAGTGAAATAATTACGTGAACTCTCACCAACCCAGGGTGATATTCAAATAAGCCTAAGCCTCTTGACCTGCCGGTGGTCGGTGGGTGACACAATGAAATATTTCAGCCGATCCATGAATCGCTTTCAGTGGGGAGCAGCAAAGAGACTGCACTTTGTCATGTTGCTTTCTCGGAATTTTAAATGCTAACTGGCCTCATAAACCGTGCGTAGGAAACGATACATTCTTTCCCTAGGAAGACAGATTGGAAGTCAGTATGATTTCTTTATTTTCAAAAATCGAAAGTTTGAGTAGAGAATCAATTGTAGAAAAAGCTGCAAATGTTTTCTTATTATGAGTCATTAGTAAGGCAATACGAATTTAGGAGCATTTCTTTCTGTAGAATGATACATGCCACTAATTTGGGGACACTGTGCAGAGCCATGCAGATTTTACTGGGCGCTATTATTTTGAGCATGCATGTTAATTCATACACTTTATTTTAATTATCCTGTCAACACTAACAGTTAATCATTATTATCTCAGTTTTTCAAATGGCAAAACTCCTGTCCAGGTCAAGTTCGTAGTAAACATCCTACGGACCCCCTG
>PVKM010037603.1:0-14395 GCA_004027735.1 Carollia perspicillata | reverse complement strand
CAGGTCAGTCACCCATATGAAAATTAATTTGCTGAAATTAGATTTAAAAAATAAATCCAGAACTATTTTCTCTCCTCCTCCATGTGGAATTGTCATGAATATAACATATATTTTTTGAAATTTCATTATATACTGTAATAGTGAAATAATTTTTTCTTTCAACATAAGTTTATTATGACCTTTTCCATTAATATTTTTTTCTTGAAGTTTTTAATCAAAAATGTAATTTTTATACTAAAGTTAATACGTTATATTTATTGTCCATTATGAAGGCTATATAACTGAACGAATAAACTGCTGGGTTCTTATTACAGGAGGAGTCAGCTCTGAATAGAAAAGAAAGTACTAGTTTTTCCATCTGTTGCCTCCTCTCCAGTCGAGAATGATGATGAAATTTTAAAAACTGTTCTTCACATGCCCTTACTTACCCTGTTTTCAATGTGGATTGCTCTTTCCCTCTATTCCATGTTTGGTGACGCCTTATCCATTCTTCAAAGGCCTGTGCAAGCGTCATTTTCATGGAAGGGATTAACTCACCTTCCCATGAGTTAGTTCCTTTCGCCCTGGGCCTTGGGGCCTGGGCAGCACCTCTCATAGGTGCCCTGTTTGCTGTGGTTTTTAATGAAGCTGAGGATAGCACTTCACTGTATTTGTGGACCATTCAGTGGTAGCTACCTGTCACAGAATAATGTGTGGTTTAAATAATGGAATGTAAAATAATTTGATGATCTTTAGATATATTTGAAATGAGCATACCTGTAATTTCCTACTAACTCAAGGAAATAAAAATTTGGCATGAAAGAAATAAATATTGATTACATTTATATCCTAAGTGATTGGAGCCATGCTTTTATTTTGTTTCTCTTGCTGTGTTGGTTTTGGGAATAGATGAAAGATCTAATGGCTAAATATTAGCAATGTTTATAAAAAAATGTCGGCTACTTTATTTGCATAAAAAAGCTATATTGTCTCCACTTTTGCCTAAGAATTGTGTCTTATTACATGGCTGCAGCTATACTACAGCTCAAAGCAGTTATAATCATCAGCAGTAAAATACCCATTACCTGTAGTGTGATACGGAATAATTCACATTTGAAGGTCAGCTTTACAGAGTTTCATTAAAGGTTTTTATTGTGCAGCTTGTCCTTATTTTTACTTTTTATGTAAAATGATAGGAAACATGAATAAAATTTTGAAAATGATGTGTATATTTTAATAAATTCTAATACAGCTATTTTCATTTTTCCCAGTGACTTTCTGTGTGTGTGTATATACATTTTATATACCTGTAATTGTATTGAAAATACCATTTTGTGTTAAACTTTGTAACTGAACATCATATCATAATATTTCCTCTTGTTTCAGCTTGGTCTTTATTATAATTTTAAGAAAAGTTTATTTTTTATGTCATTGTGCCATAATGTATATATAAAACATATACATACTATATACTATATGTAATACATGTATACATACTGTATGATATAAATGCAAATTAAATTTATTATATATGAGATAATACATTTAAATAAATATGTATTTCCTATCTGTTTACCTCTCTATCACCTGGCCAGCTAGCTAAACATCTATCTAAAATTTATAATGAATCTTTTAGGCTACCTAAAGAAAATATAAAATCCTGTTTTCTTCTAATGATTTTGTTTAATTATCTTGGATATCTGTATCAAAATTCAAAATGGTTTTTAACGGGTTGTTGGTCTACTGATACAAGAAATAGTAGGATAAGAACTTTAAGCTATGGGGCATTTTTTTCAGAACATGAAATATTTTATTTCTTTAAATTTTTTCAAATGCTTACTCTATTTCAGGAATTGGGAATTTCTTGGATCACGAAAATAAACATGATCAACATATCCATTGACTATTAGAACTTATATTCTAGTGGATGTGAGAAACAAAAAAACAGGTAAGTGGACAAGTAAATAAAATATTTATAATTTATAATACATCAGGAAAGATTTTTTTAAAACTCATCTTAGAATATGTCTGTTTGTGGTGAGAGGCTGATAAACTCCTCGGCATTCTGAGTGAGTTGCAGTGTAGGAGTCGGGGTGTGTGGAGGAAAAGCTTTCAGGCAACCTGAACGGCATGAGGTGAAGGTCTGAGGTGAAGAAGAGCTTATTGGAAAAACTGGGGGTGGAGTTGAGGGCAGAATGAGCCCGAGACAGTGAGTGGAGGGCAAATGGCACGAGACAAGATTGAAATGATCGGCAGGAATAGATCGAGGGTCCAGACAGTGTTGGACTTGTCTGGGGTTAGTAATGTGGACTTTGTTCTGGGTGTAATGTGAAGCTCTGAATGATTCATCAGTGTAGTAACACTGTCTATTTTCTATATTAAGATTTTTTTTTTGCCCTGGCTGGTGTAGTTCAGTGGATTGAACGCTGGCCTGTGAAGCAAAGGGTCGCTGGTTCGATTTCCAGTCAGGGCACATGCCTGGGTTGCAGGCCAGGTCCCCAGTAGGGGACACATGAGAGACAACCACACATTGATGTTTCTCTCCCACTCTTTCTCCTTCCCTTCCCCTCTCTCTAAAACTAAATAAATAAAATACTTTAAAAAAGCGCATCTTCCCAACACTATCAAAAAAAGATGTTTATTTTTTATGCAACACGGAGAATGACTGGAAGGGCAAGAATGGCGAAGGAGACCATGTAGGAGGCAGGTGCAGTTGTGCAGGTCAGGCGTATTGGCGTTGTGGAGCAGAGGGGCAGCAGACGCGGAGAGTAGAGGGCACGACAGTATAAGGTGATGTTTAGATGTGGGGAAAAATGAGAAATCAGAATGACTGAAATATCTGCCTTAATCAGCCAGTTGCTTGTGGAAATACTCACTGAGATGTGGGACACACTGAGGGTGGGAAGCAGTGACGGTGCGAAGTAGTCAGCTGGGTATCATGAGGCCGGGGATCAGAGGAGTGGCCTGGCTGCAGGGGCAGGTCGATTCCTTAGGAGGTGAAAATAGAACCTGTGACTCACACCCTCTGACAATGTGTCTTCTTCTTAAGCATACTTTTAAATCTAAAGAAATGGATAAAGTCATATAGGGAGAAAGAGTAGAGAAAGAAGAATTGGAGACGCTGGCAAAGGAGATTTGATGGGTGAGACTTGAGCTGTATGTGTAAGGCTTTATCTTTAAAAACTTGAGGTAAAATTAAAAAATATAACACATTGATACATCTGGACGATAGGTACATAGATGTTTGTTCTGCCATGTTCTGCAGCTTTAAAATGTCTCTTAATATAGAAGTTAAAATTAAATTATGGGAAGCTTTACAAAAGCTATTTATAACAGATAACATTAGATAATACAAATCTTACAAACTCACTCATATTTTATTAGTTAATAACTGTGATAAACTACCATTGTAAATGTTGGAATTAACTAGGATACTGAGGTTCTCGTAATGCTAAATGATCTAGGTAATAAAGTATAATATGGAGGGTCACCTATTAGAGAAGTTGTAAAGTGACCTTAAAAAGCAAGTTTCTGAAAGGAACTGTCTTAATGCACATTCTCCATCTGCTGTGACCCAGCTCTCCCAAAGCAGGAAGGGATTGTGAAGCCACTGAATCTATCACATTGTTTTTCTAAGGAAATGAAATGACTACCCTCAGAGATGCTGAAGGCTTGCTCACAGTCTCAGCCATTTAGGTGACATAGTTCCAGGGATGGCTTCATGCCCTATTAAAAATGCACTTGTTAGACTGTAGGTTTGGCGCACACGAAGTTTGAAAGCTCAAGTAGGTCATGTTTTAACATAAGCTTTAGTTCTAACTCCTCTCTGTGCATTTTGTTGTTATTGGTAGGCTGTGAAAAACTTTTCTATAATACAAATAATAAAGAACTGTGGGATATGTTTGATTTAAGCCAGCTGATTAAATAACAAAATATACTTAAAAATGTTCTTAAACACATTACAGAAGGAATTTTTACCTTATGCTATTATATGTTATGCTATTTCCCTAAATATCAAGCTCTCCTAGTATAAAATGGCAAATAGGTTTAATTGAGCGTGTCACCTCTAATTGACTGGTAGTGTCTGCCTGCAGCCAGTGTCCAAAGAGACCATGCCTGGGCTTACTGGGTATATTGATCAGTTTCCCAGGACCTACAGCATATTATATGTACAGTATAACATATAATAGATATAGAAACATATTATATATGTGTATCATTTTAAGAAGTCAGCTCATATTATTCTGGGAGCTGGTAAGTGTGGAATTTGTAAGGCAGGCTGGCAGGCTGGAAATTCAGGTGAGAGTCGATGTTCCAATCTTGAGGCAGAACTGCTTCTTCTTCCAGAAACTTCAGTTTGCTTTTAAGGTATTCAACTCAATGGATGAGGCCCACCCAAATTATAGAGGGTAATCTGCTCTACTTAGTCTAGTGATTATACATGTAGTTGCAACTAAACAACATCTTCACACAGCAGACGGACTGTTGTCTAACCAAACAACAGGGCACCGTAGTTGCCAGAGTTGACACATAAAATTAGCCATCACACTGGGGAAGGGCATAGTGAACACCTGCTGTGTGCAAAGAGGGACAAAGAGGGACAAGAGGGGCAAGAGGCATTCTTGCTACGTGTTTGTCATCATGACCCCAGAGGTACTTAAAATGATTTTTTTTCTAGTGTAAGAAAATCCCTTTTATTGGCAAAACTTCAAGAGTATTATTATATATCAGGAAAATAACTGAAGTTCTGAAGATGTTTTAATTTGAAAGGCAGGAAGGTGAAGACTTTATATCTCATGGGAGAGTTTTCAGTAAATGCACTTTTTACTATTGTTGAATCATTTTCTAAAGAAGTTGTTTTACAGCTTTCCCACCCTTTTCTATCCCATTATCTAATCCAGAGTTTTAGTCTATGTGTACTCTGCAGCTCTCACTCACCCAAGTATGCTGCAGAGAGATCTGCAGTGGGCACGCTCTATACTTCTCCATAGAGAAATTGCTGTCTGATTCTTTCAGTAACTAACCACCACTTACAGTCTCAAGATTAAAATGGAGATTGTCAAAAAAATTAATAATCATTTGATAGGTCTGCTTCAGTCCATTATGTTAGTTTAACCCTTCAAGTGATGTGACGCATCGTAAACTTCCGGTGTCTTCACCAGTGTCTCCTGTGGGGTGATGACGCGCCAGAGCCGCTGTTGTATCAAGTAATTCCTGCAGTTTCAGAAGATGGTCAGGGGAGTCTCATCTGAGGAGTGGCTTCATCTACACATTTTAGTTAGAGGAAATTTGAAGTAAGACAAAATAATAACCTTGGTTACAAAAACATCTGAATATAAGAACCTTTAAAAAGTCTTAGAAATAATAATAAACCTTAGAAGTAAAACAATGGCTAGTAAAGGAATGATACTTGGATAATGTTTGAGTTAAACCAAATCCAACAAATATTTTTTATTGGAGTGTTCCTTTTGTTCCCCTTGAAAATGTTTTATATTATTGAATATCACATGTCTCTCTGAATTTCTGTTTTCAGGCACGTTTCCTGCTAGGAACATATGGAAAGGGTAAATGTCTGGAGTATAACGTGAATGATATTATAAACTATGAGAGAGGGTCTTGAAGGATTAATGCAGTTAAAAGAGCTAAAACTATGTCTGCAGTTAGATTTAGACAGCCATTTTGCTTATCCTAGACTCCTTTTATAGAATATGAAAAAGAAAATGTGAAAAGCAGACCTTACAAAAATCCTGCTTCTTTGTGTGTTTACGTTTTGATGTTGGTGTCAATTTCCTCTCCTACAGATGCTTGGTACTATTATGTTTTGAACACAGAGGCATTTTGTGTGTGTAAAACTGCAGAGAATTCTAGTGGACATTTATAAATCGTTAATGATTTCCACGAAGAACTTTCACTCAGAACTTATCGCTGATTCATACAGATCCCTATGCCTGTGTCTCGTGAACAGGCTGAAGCATTGTGATTCTTAGATGCTAGAGGTGAATTTAAGAGTCGGCCAAAATAGGGCAGATACGGGCAATTACTTCACTAAATCAGGCGTAAAATGTGCTGTTAGTATTTGGCTCATTTAGTCTTCAGTTCTCTACCTTGCAGAGGTTGTAAAGACATGGTCTTTCTTTCCTTTCATACTTTTAAGTTTAGACCTCCAGAGAAAAATGCACCAGTCCATTGTCTTCCTGTGACTACTTTCATCCCAGAACCCTCGCTGGCTGAGGCACAGTGAGTGAACCAGGCAGTGTAGGACTCAGGAGCCGGGGCTAGTCGCATGCTGGGGTTGGCGCCAGCCTGGAGAGGTGGTGGTATTGATCGTACGTCTGATCACGTGCCAGACCATTGGGCACAGGTGTTCCTGGGGGACCTTGCAGCAAATCTAGAAGGTAGGCTCATTACTCTTATTTTACAAATAAGATAGCTAGTTTAAGATTCACTTGCCCACGTCTTCAGAAGTTCAGACAGAGGATTAAAATTTGACTCTGTTTACCAACCCTGCTTTACCTTTGTTTTCCTTTTGTTGTTATTTTTATTGCTGAACCTAGTCTTACACATTTTAAGCTTACTTATGCAGCTCCTTAGTGACTTGCTCCATGGAAAACTATGACATCATATTGATAAGTGCTAGGAGCATTTAATATTTTACCAGTCAAAAGGAGATCATCAAAGCATTTTCATTCTTATTTTGGCGTCAGTTCACAAAGCTGAAATAAGGGATGCTGGTAGAGGAGATGAGTGGTCCTTTAAGAATGATCCCAGAATGCTCTGAATTGATTCGGTTGTCATGTAGGCCTGAAATCAGTCGTCATTCAAAATTCAGGGCAGATGGTCTACAGAGCTTTCAGGTACTCCTGGGTATTTATCAATTAAGATTCAGCAGCATTTTGCCTATTCTCATTAGGTAATTACATTAAAAATATTCTTTATCACAGGAAAGAAAAACCTAATTATCAAATCTTGATTAAACCTTGTGCCAGAGGCTAACCTCTTGACCAGTGACATATGACCATGATAAAAGAAAGTCAAGCCAGGAAATCCCTTAGGGGGACAGACAATGACCAGCAAACACCCAGGAACTGATCTAGGAAATGTGTTTGCTCTGTCTTTGTTTTTCTCTTTCCTACTATGATATAAATAATATTAGCATCATCGAAACCACATGTATTGTTCACAACTACAACAGTTTTTCCTGCATGTATGTCTTGATTTTGCTTTGAAGCCAAAGCTCTTCAAAATATATTTTTGAAGAAAAGCTTTGGTGGCCAACAAATGGGTACCAACACAGTTTTCTTCCTTCTGCTTCCTCTTTGTAGGTAGACAACATAAGGTTGCACTGAAGTAGAATTAGAGAATAACTTCCTTTTCCATGTTTCTTGAATCTTATGTGACAGTAAACTAAAACCTAAGACTCTTTTTGTCTCTGACACTTTTATATTTTTAATTCTAACTTCATCAGCCTAATATTACCAATCTAGATATTTCTCACAAAAATGTTTTAAAAGTTGATTATTGGATTTTTTGGGCTAGTGTGGCATGATCACATTTATGATAATAATCCCAGGATTTGATGTGGTAGATATTTTTATTGTCTTTAATATTTTAGAAGGATTTGAGGCCTAGAGAGTTCAAGGGAGTTTTCCAGTTTTTTAACAGTCTAGTACCAAAAACTTTGTCTCATTTTGCCATATATGATGTATACTCAATGGGGAGTCAAGTTTGCTAAACTATGCCATTTCTATAATAGTTTCTGTTATTAGTGCATACTTAGATTCATAAACGAGTTGATTACAAGAAACTGATCCCCGTGCTCCTCCCTGAAGTGCCTTTCTCCTGTGTGAAAGTGCACAGTTTCCCCTCCAGCAGGTCTGCTTGTATTGAAAGGTCCTTTCTAGTTTCAGCTCTTGTGAAAGTATGTAGGATTAAGACTCTCCTGAAAGAGCCTTTTCTTAACCAACTTATAAAAATTAGCCTCTCCCCTCCCTGCTCTGGCAATTATTTTGTTTGTTTACTTTGGCCTGTGGTTTACCCCAGAAGCAAGAAAACTCTACAAGGGCAGGGGTCCTGTCTGCCTTACTTACCATAGTTTTCTCAGTGATCATGGTTCAGTGCCTGGCACACAGTGGCTGCTTAAGAAATATCTGGAGATGGAATGATGTATGAGTGAGTAGATGTATACATGAATTAATGACTGAGGAAGAAAGGGTGGGATAATGGGATCAGTAGTGAGTTTCATCTGGATCACTTCTGAAAGGATCCCAGTATATTTAATTTTGTACCCGTCGCAACAGTAGCAGGCTGACTGGTGAATAACGAATAACAACAAAAATCCAACAGGCAGATTTACTACTCCTACCGGAGTCACTTCTGTTTATTAAACTCGTGCTGTATGCCAGACTCCATGCTACTTGTTTCATTGTTGTTGTTTGTTTTTAGTCATCTCTATAACACTTGAAAGGTCAGGACCAGCTTCATTAAGGAGGTGATATCTGAGTAAGATAGAAGGCAGATAAGAAGAAGAGCTGAGTTTTAAGGTCTTACGCAGGTAATTCAGGCACAAAGTACGCTGTTAGCATTTGCCAGATACAGATTTTCATTGTGGGGAAATAGTTTTTGTCTTTTTGCTATTTTGAATTTGGCCACTAAGAGAATAAAAGGCGCAAACTCTTCGTCCTGTGGTAAATGTCTTTCTACAGAGCTAGCCTGGGGCCATCACCCACATCAGTGGCAGGAAGAGGTGACATTCCAGCTCACAGTTTCATCGGCAGAGGGAGGAGGAGGCAGGTCAGTGACATCCAGGTGTGCCTGCCAGGTGGGTCGTGCCAGTTGCAGCACATGTCCGTCAGTTGGCAGCCCTGCTCGGTGTATATAGTCTTAGTCACTGTGGTGAGGGCCAGTGCTCAGAGGGGCCTTCTGGGGGTGGGGGTGGGGTAAAGTGTGTGCAACTCACAGGGAAAGACATTGCAAAGTGTCTTGTCAGAAAGAGCTTTAGCGTCTTCGTCCCTTCTCCCCTTCCCACTCCACCATGTGTAAGGACAGAAGAAAATACAGAGGCGAATTTCTTGTGATGAGAAGTAACTGCAAGTAGATGAGTTTTGAAATGCCAGATAGAGTGACTCCATCCTTTTGATTGTATAAGGAACCAAAAGGACCCATTTGAGCATTAGGATGCAATTCTGACACTTGAAGTACATTAATACCTTTTTTTCGTCAAGCAATTTAAAGACCAGAGACATGTATCAACTGTACTGTTTCTTGGCTGTCACTTGTGTTTGAAAGCAGCAGGTTAACAGGCATTTTCTGTGTCCTGAGCTAACTTAGCTATGGTTCCCTGCACTGGTTAGTTTGAAGAAAGGTGGGTAATGAGATCAAAGGTAACAGACTTACAATATTTCATCTTGCTGTCAGAACCTATCATTTAAATAATTGGAAAATCCTGAAACGTTGAAATAAAAGTAGACCTTCAGGGAGTAGAAAGGATTTTTTTTAAAAGAGGAAGAGAGGCATAAGAAGAAGAAAGAAATTTGACTCTGGGTGATAACGACGTGTCAGTGTATGTTCTCTCCTTGCAGCAAGCGTACCACCACGGTGGGGGTGGATAATAGTGCAAGAGGCTGTATGTGTGTGGGACAGGGGTACATGGGTATAATTGTTGCTTAATTTTCCTGAAAACTTAAAACTGCTCTCAAAACTCAAGTCTATTTGAAAATTTAAATGGATAAGTGTTTTAAAATCTGTGTGTTCTGTTGGGATATTACAGTTTGCAAGACCTAAGGATTCATGTTGATGACCACATCCATGTGAATGACCACACACAGGGTGGGGAAGTCTGAACATGCGGTCACATCTGTTTCCTTCCTGTGAGTTCTTCCCTCAAAAAGCAATGGCTTTGTTACTTCTCTCAGGTATACTTCCATATCAAAATATCATTTTGCTCTTATACATGAAAATTTACTTTCAAGTGATGTCTAACAGGATTATCAAAACTTGAGAGTTTTGAGAGAATTTCTCCCCGGCCACTCTGAAGATGCAAAGATCTAAAGATCACTGTGAATCAAGCTGGGCCGCCATAGATAGGGAACCATGCGGTAAGACTGGGGAAGTTCAGTTCCTGGGTTCACATAATCCGTGGGATATTCTCAGCAATTACGGTGATTCTGTCTCTGTAATCTAGAGGAGACTTTCAAGGTCTCTTATGTTTGCTGTAGTAATTTGTGAAGTTCTTGCCTTGCCTGTGGTTTCTCTGAATAAGAAAGTGTTTAGTAACAACTAGAATAGGAACAGAATCACAGACATGGAGATCATATGGAGGGTTACCAGTGGGGAGGAGGAAAAGGGAGAATGGGGGAAAAGGTACAGGGAATAAGAAGCAAAATTGATAGGTATGAAATAGACAGGGGAGTATTAAGAATAGTATAGGGAATAGAGAAGCCGAAGAACTTATATGTACAACCCATGGACTTGAACTAAGGTGGGGGAATGATGGTGGGAGATGTGGTGCAGGGTAGAGGGGAATAAAGAGGAGAAAAAAGCGAGACAACTGTAATAACATAATCAATAAAATATACTTAAAAAATAGAGTTCAGTGTAGTCTCATTTGTTTATTTATTTATTTTCGTTTTCCTTGTCTGGAGAGATACGTCAGAAAACAATAGCGCTACAAGCAATGTCTGAGATTTTACTGCCTGTGTTTTATTTTATGATTTTTATGGTTTGGTGTCTAATATTTAAGTCATTGGTCCATTTTGAATTTATTCCTGTGTGGTGTAAGAAGGTGGTCTAGTTTAATTTTTTGTACATATCTGTCCAATTTTCCCAGCACTGTTTATTGAATAATCTGTCTTTAGCCCATTGTATGTGCTTGCTTCCTCAGTTGAATATTAATTGACTGTAAAGGTGGGGGTTTGTTCTTGGGCCCTCTATTTTGTCACGTTGATCTATGTGTCTGTTTTTATGCCAGTATCATGCAGTTTTGATTACTGTGGTCTTATAGTATAGTTTGATATTGGGTAGCATGATTCCTCCAACTCTGTTCTTCTTTCTCAGCATCGCTGTTACCATGCAGAGCCTTTTGTGGTTCCATATAAATTTTTGAAATATTTGTTTTAATTCTGTGCAGTTGGAATCCTGATAGAAATTTTGTTGAATCTGTAGATTGCTTTGTATAGCATGGACATTCTAATGATATTAATTCTTCCTATCCATGAAAACAGTATGTACTTTCACTTATTTGTATCTTCGGTTTATTTCTTCAGTGTCTTATAATTTTCTGAGTACAGGCCTTTTACATCCTTGATTAGATGCATTCCTAGATGTTATTCTTTTTGAAGCAATTGTCAGTGGGATTGTTTTCTTAAATCTCCTTTTTGATAGCTCATTTTTGGCACATAAAAATGCAAGTGTTTTCTAGATAGTAATTTTATGTCCTGCTACTTTACTGAATTCATTTATTGATCCTGGTAATTTTCTGGTCTTATCTTTAGGGTTCTCTGTGCACAGTATCATGTCATCTGCAAATAAAAACAGTTTTACTTTCTCTTTTCCAATTTTGATGCCTTTTATTTCTACTTCTTATCTGATTGCTGTGGCTAGGACTTCCAGTACTATGTTGAATAAGGAAAGTGGAAGTGGACATCCCTGTCTTGTTCCCAGTCTTAAGGGGAACATTTGTAGTTTTTGCCCATTGAGTGTGATGCTGGCAGTGGGTTTGTCATATATGGCCTTTACTATGTTTAGGTATGATCCCCTTTTTCTCACTGTGCTGAGAGTTTTTATCATAAATGGGTATTGGATTTTATCAAATGCTTTTTCTGCATCTATCAGCACCAAAAAAAAAAATCCAATTAAAAAATGGGCAAGGAACCTGAATAGACACTTCTCAAATGAGGACATACAAATGGCTGATAGACATGAAAAGATACTCAACATCACCAATAATCAGAGAAATGAGAATTAAAACCACAGTGAGATATCTCCTCATAGCTGTCAGAATGGCTATCATCAATAAATCAACCACCAACAAGTGCTGGTGAGGATGTGGAGAAAGGGGAACCCTTTTGCGCTCTTGGCAGGAATGCAGACTGGTGCAGCCACTGTGGAAAGCAGTATGCAGATACCTCAAAAAATTAAAGATGGAGCTGCCTTTTGACCTAGCTGTCCTACTCCTAGCAATATATCTGAAGAAACCCAAAACACTAATTCAAAAGAACATAAGCTCCCTATGTTCATTGCAGTGTTATTTATTGATACAATTACCAGGATATGGCAGCGGCCCAACTGTCCATCAGTAGCTGAGTGGATAAAATAGCTATGGGATATTTATACAATGGAATAGTACTTGGCCATAAAAAAGAAGAAACGTTTACCCTTTGAGACCGTATGGATGGAGAACATTAGTCTAAGTGAAATAAGCCAGTCAGAGAAAGACACATACCATATGATTTCACTCATTTGTGGAATCTAGTGAACGAACTGAACTAAAATGAAAAATAGAGACAGACTCATAGATGGAGAGCAGATGACAGCTAGTGGCAGGGAGGTTAGGGGGTGGAGGGATTGAGCAAAAAGGAAAAAGGACTCATGAACATGGGCACAAGTGTGGTGATTGTTGGGTGGGGAGGGGACGTAAGAGGTCTAAATGGTAATGGCTAAAATACAGTGAAAGAAAGAATGAGTTTGGTAAGGTGTGGAAATTCATTTTTTCTTTTTCAATTGATTTAAATCCATGTCTCTAACTATATGTCTTACAAATAGTACTTCCCTTTTTCTATGAATTTTTCATTCCAAATTGAATGTTACAGTGGAGAAAAATTCCTGTCCATTGGGAAGAATTTGGAAAAATATTCATGAAATGTGAAAGTGGTAAATCAGAATGTATCATTTTTTACCCTTTTAATTTGGCCAAGATTTCTGGGAAAAGATACAGCAAATGGCTGGGACACATTACAACCCAAACTCGAGATTTGCAATATTAAGAAAAGGAAATGAATGAGTATGTGCTGCCCTGTGGAGGTGCTGTGGTTCTCATTTGGGTTATTGTGACGTGCTCTTCAAGTGAGTTCAGAAATCCAGTGACTGTATGTATTATTAAATAATTCAATTCCTTGTGTCTTTAGGAACTCTTTAAACATTTATCAGTGAATGGTTTTTAAGTATATTACAATCTCTTTCTCAATTACCTCCTCTTTGAGAATTTCAAAATCATACTCTAGTCTGTTGAATATTACATATATTTCCATTTGTAGGATGTATTAAAATTGCTTTGGGAACTGTTTCCTGGACACCAGAAATTATCAGTGTCATAATAAAAACCCAACTCTGTACAGAAGGCACGGATTAATATAGTTTTTTTCCTTAGCTACTGAATGATTCATCAACTATTTATTGGACTTCAGACAGAAGTTCATAAAAACAGAAGATAACAATTAAAACTCCCTGAGGGTTAATAATTACTATCCAATTTTCTTAAATGTATTACCTTACATAATAAAAACAATTCCTACACAGTATATCTCTCTGTAATCTGTGTGAATGCACACTCTTATAAACTCATTATTTTTCTAAGTAATGGTTTTGCGTTATGTTTTTATTCTACTATTATTCTTAAAATAGAGCTGAGAGCAGGAAGCTTCCAATTCTGAATCTGTTGTTATGTAAACCCATTTATAAGCCTCTTTTAGTTGGCACTGTTTGTATTTAATTATTACTAAGTCTTTATTTCCTGTGGAAAATATCAAATAAATGTTACAAATATTTCTTCAGATTATATTATTAATCCCCTTATATTTGGGTTGAATCTTTGTAAAACAAGCTTTTCAGTATCACTTCTAGTGGGAAATACTATATAATTTCAACACAGTGAGATCGATATAAAATTTATTTCCTATAAAGTTTATCCTGTGTTATGTTTATCTTTTGGAAAACCATTTTCATGCATACAACCGACAATTCTTCCTTTTCTCATCCTTAAAATGTATTCTCTATCTGATTTGGAAAACGTTATGAGAAAGTCTCACCTTAATTCTTTTGTTCAACAATAGTGCAAACCCCCCTTATATGTGGTGGTCATGAAGGCGGTATAGAAAGCAATGTTCTGGAACTCAAGAATATTTATTACTAATGTTTTAATTGTAGTTCCTATCACTTAAATAGAAAACACCTAGATATCAGATTGCTTACAATTACAAATCCATTTATTTAGGCGAAGCAATCTATAATAACCAAAATCAATAATCTATTTAGGCAAAAAATCAAGTCATTTGATTTTGTGTCTTGGATCAAGTTCCCCCCCCCCCCGGCCCCCCCCCCCCTGCCCCCCGCTCGGATTTGTAAAGATAGTTTAAGGTACTTTGCTCAGTGTTCTCTGAAATCCTCCTGCATAGAAATCACCTGAGGTTCTGGTTAAAGATGC
>PVKM010037602.1:0-14385 GCA_004027735.1 Carollia perspicillata | reverse complement strand
CAGATCTTGGGAGCTTCATTCACCTGGATGGGCTCAATGGCCAGAGAGTCTGCATCTACACTCTTAAGTTCAGCATTACTCTCCCTATTTTTAAGCATGTGCAGCAAAATTTCAACACTCTTTTGGACCACTGGCCCTGCATCCAGCCCTACTGTTTGGCCTGGACACACCAATCAAATTTACCATTGTAACAGTGGAATGGCACACATTGCTTCTGAAAGGTGATGTTCCTCAGATACTTGGTGGCTTTTTGGATATGCATACCCTTGATGGGCTGGGAAGTTTCATAAGTGTTCTTAAAGTGAACAAAAAGATTAGAAACTCTTGATTTACATAATTTTGTGGTCTTTTCTAGGTCAAGTGAACAGTAAACCATTTCCAGAGGTCATCTAAAGCCACTTATGAGAAGAGACAGCTGCTGTATTTTTCAACCCCAGAATTTCTAGTTGATCCCTTTTGATAATTTCCATATTTTTATTGATATTCACTATTTGGCAAAACATTGCTCCCTTACTTTCCTTTAGTTTTCCTTTTCACTTTCCTTTAGTTTTTTAGACATGGTTTCCTTTAAGTCTTTGAACATATTTAAAACGCCTGATTTAAGATCTCCATGTAGTGAGCTCAATGTCCAGTTTTCCCAAGAACAGTGTTTACTGATTACATTTTTTCCTGTGTGGGGGCCACTTTTTAAATTTCTTTGCATGTTCTCTTAATTTTCAATATATATTAAATATTTTAAATAATATATGCATTATTGGGTTGTCCAAAAAGTCCATATGGGTTTTCCATAAAAGAAAAGACCCCTTTCTCATTTTCACAGATAACTTTATTCATGCAGATATTTTGAGTATGTCCACTGTCTACTGCATCGTATAATGTTGATTGTTCTCAATTAATGTCTGTGTTTGATCACTATCAACTTCAACTGGTCTATCCAACTGTGGAGGATCATCTAGTGAGAAATCTCCAGCACAAAACTTCACAAACCACTTTTGACCCATTGGATCAGTCACAGCGCTTTCTCCATACACCACACACAAATATTTTAGCATTTCAGTTGTGCTTTTACCTTTTTGGAAATAATAAAGCATGATATGCCTAAAATGTTCATATTTTCTTCCATCTTCAATATTAAAATGGCCTCACAAAAAATAACTAATTTTTATTGTCTTTTTTAAATGTGTACTGATATGACAGCTATCACAGTACAATCTAACAAAATTGTTTCAAATGAAGTTAAAGACAACTAAGTGTTACTAGAGTCATCTTGCAGAAAATAAACAAACAAACTTTTGGGTCGGCCCAATACTTAATTATATAAAAACCTGATCCCGCCCTGCCCAGTGTTTATTGTTTTTGTTGATGTGTGTTTATTGACTTTTCTGAACTAATTCTGTAGAGTCTATATTCTTTGTTGTATGTGGCCACTGAAGTCTCTGCTTGACTAACTTAATGGTCGCCTAATGATTTCTCTAAACACCTTGATCCTCTAAGTGTCCCAAACTTTGCTGAGTACTGGGACATGCCTTAGCTATGGAAGGCAGTTCTCAACTCTTCCTTAGCCTCTGCTTCCTGCTTGCACTGTCTCAAGGTCAGTGAGAGATTAGTGCTTTCTCAGGTTTTTACTAGGGAAGCACATATCCATGCATATGTGTGTGACCTTCTAGAGTCCTAGGAATATGCTGGAGGTTTTCATAGCCCCATGTGTAGTCATCATGTTCCCAATTTTTTTTCCTTAAAAGTGTTGTTGTCTGCCTCTTTTGGCCCCAAGGTAATACCACTTTAGTCAGTATTAAAGAATTGCTGCTGATTATTTCTGACAAATGCCTCAGGGATAGGGCTATTAACATACAGTAAGTTTTGAGTCAGGTCAAATAAAGACAAGCCCTGGGAATGGAGCTGTTTAGTGAGCTACCAGGCAGGTCAAGAAATAATCAAGTTCTGGAGAATGAGGCTTGTAGAAAACTCCAGACCCACATCACTCCCTCAAGTAGCTACTAGTTTGTTAGATATTATAGTCAGTGTAATGGTCAGAGTTGGTTTTTAAAGCTGCTACAGATCTAGGGAGAGGGAGGTGGAAGAGAGTGCATTAAAACACCATAAAGTTCAACGTTCTTACCAAGATCCAACTGATTTTTTTGAACAATGCTCTTCAAATGTGGCAGACATTTAATTTCTAGGGTTCTGAAAAGTTTGATTTTCAAAATTTTGCCACATTCTTGATGCTTTTCTGGGATGGAGCAGATTTTCATAGGCTTTTACTCCACAGTTCTGGAAGTGCTTCTCTATCTGACTCATACTCTGCAGTGCATGTTTAACAGCCATCCAAATATCTCTTTGTTTTATACTTACAATTTTACATATACTTAAATTAATTGCATTTACAGAAAACATTCTGTTATGAAAATTCACTTATCACTTGTTAATATGCTATAGGTCTTTCTATACCTATAACTTTAGCATCATTTTTAATGTTTATATTCCACTTAAGGCATATTTCCACATTTTAAAAAGGTTATGTTATACTTGATACATAATGCATATATTTAAGTTATGAAGCATAACCATAAAATATACACCCACTAACTGAACATGCAACTTAAAAATATTAAAACTTTATAATAAATCATTGAGTAAAACTAAATAAATTGGATATATTTAGTGATTATGGATAGAAAAATTTCTCCTGGTGATGTGATTTCTTATAAGGCTATCAAAATGAATATGTTTATTGAATAATACCCAAAAGGCACTAAGCATAAATAAAAAATTAATAAAATTGATTACTTTAAAATCAAAACTGTCTAAAAGAGCACCATAAAGAAAGTGACAAACAACAAAAATTTAGGTGATAGTAAAATTTAAAAAGGAGTCTATTTGTCAGGGAATGTTAACATTTTAAACTGATACCTATAATTGCTAACCAAGGATGTAAAAATGCTGTACTTGGAAAATTATAAGACACCGAGAAAAAAATTGAAGAAGAAACAATCAAGTGGAAACGTATACCGTGTTTATGGATAGGAAGAATTAACATCATTAAAATGTCCATACTACCCAAAGCAATCTATAGATTCAATGCAATTCCTATCAAGATACCAATGGCATATTTCACAGAACTGGAATAAATATTCCAAAAATTTGTCTGGAACCACAAAAGACCCCAAACAGCAACAGTAATCTTGAGAAAGAAGAACAAAGTTAGAGAACTCATGCTACCTGGTATCAAACTTATACTACATAGCCATAGTAATCAAAACAGCATGGTACTGACATAAAAACAGACATGTAGATCAATGGAACAGAATAAAGAGCCCAGAGATAAACCCACACTTTTATGGTCAACTGGTATTTGACAAAGGAGGCAAGAGCATACAATGGAGTAAATACAGTCCAGTCAATATATGGCATTGGAAAAATTGGACAGATACATGCAAAAAATAAATCTAGACTATCTTCTTACACCATGCACAAGAATAAATTCAAAATACATTAAACACAAATGTTAAACTCAAAACCAGAAAAATCCTAGAAGAAAACATAGACAGAAAAATTCCCGTTATTTTTATAGCAATATTTTAACAAATGGAACTATATCAAACTAAAAAGCTTTTACACAACAAAGGAAACCATCGACAAAATGAAAATGGAACCCACTGAAGGGGAGAACATATTTTTCAATGACATATCTGATTAGTGCATAATTTTTGAAATACCTAAAGAACTTCTACAACTCAAAACCAGGAAGACAAACAACCCAATTTAAAAAATTGGCAAATACCTGAATAGACATTTCTCCAAAGAAGACATACAGGCAGCTAATATATATATATACATATATGTGAAAAGATGCTAAATGTCACTAATCATCAGAGGAATGCATATTAAAACCACAGTGAGATATCACCTCACACCTGATAGAATGGCCATCATCAATAAATCAACAAACAACAAGTGCTGGCAAGGATGTTGAAAAAAGGGACTCCTTTTGGACTGCTGGTGGGAACACAGATTGGTACAGCCACTGTGGAAAGCACTATAGAGTTTCCTCAAAAATTAAAAATGGAACTCCCTTATGATCCAATGATTCCACTTTTGGAAACGTATATGAAGAAACCCAAAGCACTAATTCAAAAGAATGTATGCACCCCTATGTTCATTTCAGCATTATTTACAATAACTGAGATCTGGAAACAGCCCAAGTGCCCATCAGGAGATGAGTGGATTAAAAAAAGCTGTGGTACATTTACACACAGTGGAATACTACTCAGCTGTGAAACAGAAGGAACTGCCACCTTTTGTGATAGCATGGATGAACCAGGAGAATATTATGCTAAGTGAAATCCCAAAGGAAGAAAAGTACTGTATGATTTCACTTGCACTCATATGTAGAATCTAATAAACAAAATAAACTAACCAGCAAAACAGAAATGAGCTCAGAGATACAGAGACGGATGGACAGCTCTCAGAGAAAAGGAGGCTAGGTGGAAAAGGTGAAGGGATTAAGCAAAAAAAAAAAAAAAAAAAAAAAAAAAAAAAAAACAACTCACGGACAACAGTATGGTGATTATAAGAGAGAAAAGAGGCAGGGGTGGTAGAAAGGAGTAAAAGAGGGATAAATGATGATGGAAAGACCCTTGACTGTGGAATGTGAACAACACAGCACAATACACAGATGATGTATTATAGAATTGTACGCCTAACACCTATATAATTTTATTAACTGATGTCACCTCAATAAAATCGATACAAATCTAAAAAAATAAAATAAAATAAACTACCATTTGGTCTACTTCCAAAAAAATTACTTTTAACTGTTTTACCCCTTGATATGTATTTACTTTACTGTACCAGCCGTTAAAAGCTTAATAGCTGCTAGCCCTGACTGGTGTGGCTCAGTTGGTTGAACGTGGTTCCACAAAGAAAAAAGCCATGGGTTTGATTCCCAATCAGGGTACATGCCTGGGTTGCAGGGTCAGTCCTTGGTCAGGGTGTGTGCAAGAGGCAATTCATCAATGTTTTTATTTCACATCAATGTTTGCCTCCTTCTCTTTCTCCCTCCCTTCACTTCTCGCTAAAAGTAAATAAATAAAATATTCAAAAACCTAACAGCTGGTTAAATTCAATGCCTATTTCTGAGTTTATTAGTCACTGAATGGAGACCATGAAAGTCACAGAATTGAAAGTCCATCTTCAAGGAGAAAAGAAGGGAAAGAACATTTCCTACATGCATACCTACTATGTGGCAAGCACTTTTATTTACATTCTCAGTCATTTTTCTCACTCAGTTGTCGTTATTCTTTGAGTTTTGGCATTATCTCTTCTTTCACAAAGTTGAAGAAATAACCTCTCTGAGATTAAGCATTTGCTAAAAACAGACTTAAAATATTTTTATTTTACTACAAAGTGTTCTTTTCACTTTATTATTTTGATATAAATTCCATATAATTTATTATCCTTGGCAAGAGAAGAAAATCCATATGGAGTATAAAAAGAACAAAAAGAAAAATGAAAAATGATATTGATAGGACTTCACTTCAATGGTTCCATTTACGAAGAATTTATACCTTCACAATAATAAGATATTTTTCATGAATATGTTAAATTTGTTCATTTATTTATCCATATATACTATCTTTCAGTAATGTTTTTATATTTTTGTAGTTTTCTCCATACATGTCTAGTACAATTTTTGTTTTCTGTTTATTTCTTTCATCTAGAAATTCAATTCATTTTTTGTATCCATCTGATATTGTCAGTGCCGCAGATGCATCTGTGCCCTACACCACATTTTTCCATACTGCTTCCGGTTTTACCACACCAGTGGTGGGCACACTTCCAGAGTCCCACCTCAAGCGTATACTATGATGTCTCTCTGCCAGCCTCCATCCTTTACAGAGACAGTTCTAAGTCCCATTCTGCACAGATCTTCAGAAAGTCACCAGTGAGATTAAACACAGTTGTCCACAGCAATAACGAACTCAAAAACACACCATGGAGTGGGGTTTCTTACTCCCTTCACTGCTTCACTGCTGCTTCTCTGGGGGCCCCTTCCAAATAAATGACATGCATCCTAGCTCCTTCTTTAGACTCCACTTTCAGATAAAACCAACATAGTCCCCTTACTAAACACTTATTTACAATAATTTGACTGGAGATCCTTTTACATTTTATATGTCTTCAATCATAGTACCGTTGTATAGTGACAGATTTGTTAGTTTCAATTCTTATGCATTTTGTCTAATACCTTTACTTTCCATGCTAGCTAGGCTCTCCCGAAAAGGTATTGTAATGAAGAGCATTTTTATCTTACTCCTAATTTTATTGTAAAAGTAATGCTTCAAACATTTTTCCATGGAAAAGAATGTTTGCATTCAGTTTTTGTTAGATGCCCTTTAACAGGCTAAGAAAGTTTCTTTATATTCATACTTTACTAAAGATGCTCCCATTAAGGGGGTGTTGATTTTATTTTTTTACTTTTTTTAAAAGACACTGATTTAAAAAATGTTTTCTAGATCTTTTTTCATCTGTCAATGAGATAAATGACATTTGTAGATTTTCTGATAATAAACTACTTCTGTACTAGAAACTTACGATGTATTGTTCTTTTATATCCTGTTGAATTTCATTTGTTATTTTTGTTACAATTTATACATTTATGTACACCAGAGAGATTTGCTCATGCTGTCCTTCTCTGGCTTTGCTATTAATGTTCTACTTAGTTTTATAAAATGATTTGGGAAACGTTCATTCTTTTCCTAGACTCTGAAGAACTTATATAAGTTTGGAATGATCTTTTCATTGAAAATGTCATAGAAAATATATTTTCCATATAAGAAGAGCCTTCAGATTTAATTTATTTAATGATTCTTATGGACTGAATTATTTTCCCTCCAAATCTATATGTTGTAAATCTAACCCCTACTATGGCTGGCTGTGTCTATAGTAAGGATGTAATTAAGGTTAAATTAGGTCATAAGGGTAGATAGAGCTCTGAGCCTATAGGATCAGTGTCCTCAAAGAAGGGCTGCCTGAGAGTTAGCCTCTCTTTCTACCACATGAAAACTGAGTGAGGAGGTGGTCATCTGCGAGCCAGGAAGAATTCTCACCAGGACCCAAATTACCAGCACCTTTTGATCTTGGAGTTCTCAGCCTCCTAAACTTTGAGAAAATAAATTTCTACCATTTAAGTCACTCAGTCTATGATATTTGTTATAGCAGCCTGAGTAGACTAATACAATAGTTATGAAGGTATTCAGCTTTTCTGTTTTTTATTTTTCTAAGGAATTGATCCAGTCAAATTTATTGTCATATGTAACCTGTCCTTTCATAGCAAAGCAGATTGAAGCCCAGAAAACTTAAATGACCTATTTAAGGGCATAAACTAGTTAGTTGCTTGACTTAAAAATCAAGCTTTTTCACTCCGGCTGTTGTGGCACAGAGTTGAGCACTGACCTGCAAACCAAAGAGTCACCTAGTCTATTCTCAGTCAGGGCACATGCCTGGGCTGCAGGCCAGGTCTCCAGCTGGGGACGTGTGAGAGGAACCAATCCATGTTTCTCTCCCTCTCTTTCTCCCTTCTTCCTCTCTAAAAACAAACAAATAAAATCTTTTTTAAAAAAATCAAGTGTCTTCAAATTGCATTTTGGTTCATAACATTTGACAATACAGCTTTGCAATGAAAGCTTTAATAAAAATTCTGATGCTCCCAAAACTATAGACTAGAAATTCTAACTTTTAATTAAATATTATTTGAGATTGTATATTCAGCTAGCATAACCTTTGGCAAAAAGTTTAATAATCATACTGTGCATTACCAAGCTAATTTTACTTCAAATATTCTCAGTCCTTAATCCCCGAAGAAGAGAGAGCTATCACATGGGCATTAGCCAATTATCTTTCCACAACATATTTCAGAATTATGTGTGAATCTGTCAAAAACCATATTTTCAGAAGTGTGTCACAGCCCTAGCTACACATAAACAAAGCTGGGAAGATAGCCAAATCCACATGGTAAGGGTTTGTTGGATATTAAAAGACCAAGTCCAGGTATGGGGACCAGGGATGCATCTTGATTGCAGGGCGGGGAGTAGAAGCCTGAGGAAAAACCACATCCACAAAAACATGGTGGCAGTGTAGTTTCAGAAGTGTGGAGAGAGACGAGGTGAGAAAATAATCAGGTTAAAGAATGCCCTTGACAAATTATTCCCTCAATTTTGTACCTGTAAACATAAAGATAAAGAAGCCTGAAACCCTCAGTTAGTTAGATGGAAATGGAGCTTCATTGTACCTGTAAGCAAACCCTTGGTCAGTTGTCTGTGTTTTGGGAGCCACAGAGAAACTTCAGGAGCCTCAGAAAGCTTAGAAGAAGAAAGTAAGACTGATAAGCATGTCACTACAGATAGTCCGATCTCAGCCTGATGCTTTATGTGCTTCATTGCATTAAATCCTTTCAACCCCCATAAGAAAGAACTAAAACTCTAAGAGCCAGCACCTCATAGCTTACAAAAGGTCATACAGACATCACCACCACTGGGCAGAAAGTAGACTTGGATATCTCTAGCCCCATTGCAGAGAGAAGCTTCATGGTGCATTGACATGTTACTTTCTTATCACACCAGAGATGAGGCGAAGGCATGTATTAATAACCGAGCACTCAGCCTGACTTCTGGAATGGAAGCAAAGCAAGGCAAAGACAAAGATCAACATCTCCATATTTGGCAAAAAGCAGAGTGTTTAGTTATCTATTGTACATAACAAACCATTGCAAGACTTGGTGGTTTAAGACAATAATGATTCATTATTTCTAAAAATGCTTCAGCTGGCATTTTTTCTGCTGGGGCTGGATTATCCAAGACAACTTCTCACACAGATGGTACCTTAGGGCTGGAACTACCGGGGCTGCTCCAGGTGTTTGGGCATCTCCCTTTCTCCACGTGGTCTTTCCACAGAGCAGCCTGATTTCTTTATTTAGTGCCTTAGAACTCCAAGACTGAACCGTCCAAGGGTATAATACCCTAAAATGCAAATGATTTTCAAACCTCTGTTTGTGTTATGTTTGCTAATGCCAAAGCCCAGAGTCGGTGTCAGAGGAAACGATGTAAAATGTAAAGACCAAAAGGCATTGCATACACGGTACAATCTCGGTAAGAAATGAGGCCGAAGGAGGGCTGAGAGGAGCCAGCATCAGCCCGCCTGGACAGGCGGGCTGGGAGAGAATCAGGAGAATGTCAACCGCACAGCAAACTTCCAGAGTCCCCCTCCAGCCTGATCAAATGCCAGTCACAAGTCCAGGACATCAGCCAGCCTCCCAGAGTCTAACACGAGGAAAATGGGTTTGTATAATAAACTTACTGTGGACATAATATGGCAATATGAAATCCAGAAGCAAATGATGTTCAGGAATCAAAACGGCAGAAACTTGACCTCAAATGAGCAGATCCATTTGTAGGATTCTAATTCCTGGTCATTTCAGGTCAAGAACTAGAAATATTAGAGATGTCATGATGGTTTGTTTGTCTCCTATGTAAACACAATAGTAGGCTTTTTATTTTATTTTTAAATTACAGTTGACATTCAATAATATTTTATATTAGTTTCAGATATACGGCATGGTAGTTAGACAACTAAATAATTTACAGTGTTCCCCTAATAATTCAAGTGCCCATCTGGTACCATGCATAGTTATTATAATATTATTAACTATATTTCTCCTGCTGTATTTTATGATCTCACAACTATTTTGTAACTACCAATTGACAAAACAGTGTGAAGATACTCAGAGCCAAAGTATTAGGCAAAACTTCATCTCAGGAACTAGCCAGAGGCTGCTTTATAAAAATGGGAAGCACCCTCAGAGCTACACCAGTCCAAATGTGGCTCGATTCTAAATCCCTGAGCATTGCTGGAAGTGCTTCAGATCCCCCAAATCACAGGCATGGCTGCCCCAGCCTATATGGACAGGACATATGTCCTTTCATACTTCTTTTCTTTAAAGAACCACCACTCATCCATTATGTATGTTTTTTTTTAATTTTATTTCTTTATCTTTAGAGGGGAAGGAAAGGAGAGAGAGAGAGAAATATCAATGTATGGTTGCCTCTCGTGCATCCCTCACTGGGAACTGGCCTGCAACCCAGGCATGTGCCCTGACTGGGAATTGAACCGCAGTTGTTTAGTTTGCAGGCCCACGCTCAATCCACTGAGCTACACTGGCCAGGGCCATTATGTATGTTTTTGATGGTCTGTACCTGGTGCTTCTCCACAGTGACAGCAACAGGCGTGTGACCCAGGCCTTGTCAATAGTAATTCTCTTCCCAATGAAAGAGATTTATCCTGCTTTGTGATCCTGTGTTCTAAGCAGTGACAATCAGCATTCTACTCTGGAATTGAATTTCAGATATGATTTTCAGAACATTTTTTTCTGTTGGGATTGCTGAAGTAGGAGAATGTAAGTCTAAATTTGAGTAGTCTTTTTCTGCTATGTGGAAAGTCTTTCTATAGGATAAAATGAAGTAGACCAAACCACACACAAAAGACAGACAGCAAGTCTTGGTGGCTTTTCCTGAGGCAATAGTTCTTACAGTTCTTCTTTAACAAGGTGAGTTATGTCGTGATCTTTTTCTACCACGTGAGTAACTATATTCGTGTGCTCAAGCTGCTATAACAAAAATACCACATACCGGGTGTCTTAAGCAACAGAAACTTATTTCTCACAGTTATAGAGGCTGGGAAGTCTTAAGATCAAGGTGCCAGCCAATTTGGGTTTTTGTGAGATCTCTCTTTCTGGCTTGCAGACGGCCACCTGCTTGCTGTGTCTGGATCTCCACGTAGGCTTTCCCGCGTGCATGTGGGAAAAGAGAGAGCTAGTCCTTCTTCTCTTTTTCTAAGGACACTAAATCCTATCATACCAGAGCCCTACCCTTATGACTTTATTACTTCCACATAGGCTTTATCTCCAAATACAGAGTTTAGGGCTTCAACATAAGTACGAGCTCTGGCTGGAAAAAGTCCAGCTATTGTTAAGGTAAAGAATGGTTTGTGTGATATTGATGTAACCTGGCAGCCAAGAAAAGTGGACTGGAATGCACATGTGTGAACAATGACAACTTCAATGTACTAGTTGGTGGAGGCAGTAGACACTGTCGAGTGAGTTTGTGTGCTGTGTGGCTGTTGCATTCAAAATGGTTGAGCAAGTAGATCAATGAATCTGCATCGAATTTTGCACTAAGCTTGAACATTCCTACACAGAAACTATCCAGACGATTCAGAAGGCTTACAGGGATCATGCAATGTGTGCAACAGAAATAAAAGTGTGGCACCAAAGGCTTCAAAGATAGTCAAGAATCTGTTGAAAATGGTCCATGTTTTGGAAGGCCTGCAACAAGCAAAACACTGAGAATGCTGAACGTGCACAGGCTGCAATCAACAAAGATTGGCAACTAACAGTGTGAGAATTAGAAGCTGATCTGGAGATTCCAAAAACTACAGTGTTCGATATTTTGATGTAGGATCTTGCCATGAAACATGTGGCAAAATTCATTCCACAGCTTCTGCTACCAGAGCAGGGGAACATTATGCTGCAATTGCTAATGACTTGATTCAAACCACTACCAATGAACTAGATTTCCTCAAGAAGGTCATAAGCAGAGATTAATCGTGGACCAATGGCTATGATCCAGAAACAAAGTCCCAATCATCCCAATGGAAGTCACTTGGTCCTCAATGCTTAAAGAAGGTGTAGCAAAGTCGCAGCAAGATCAAAACCATGTTAACTGTGTTTTCAGATTGGAAAGTTGCTGCCCATCACAAGACACCCCTCCACGCCAAAAAAATTGTAAGGAGTTCTTTGTTGGTTGAAAGGTGCAATACAACAAAAATGGCTGCAGCTATGGGCAACTAGTGATTTGCAGCTTCATCACAGCAACATGCACACTCATGCTTCACATCTTATGGCCAAACATCTTGTGGCCAAACATCAAATCACCCAGGTGACTCAGCCCCCCTACAGCCTAGATTTGGTGCCCTGTGACTTTTGGCTTTCCCCAACACTAAAATCATTTTTGAAAAGGAAGAAATTTCAGATCATCAATGAGATTCAGGAAAATACAATGGGACATCTGATGGTGATTCCAACAAAAGATTTTGCAGAGTGTTTTGAATGGAGGAAGAGATGCTGGAGGAACTGTGTGAGGTCCCAAGGTGCCTACTTTGAAGGGAACTGAGGCGTCATTATGCTATGTGCAATGTTTCTTTTATCTTCTTGTGTCTTATTTTTCGTAGTACATGACTGGATACTTTCTGGACAGATTTCACCATATGTGGGGTGGGGGACACAAACATTCAGTCCACGGCAGTAACAAATCTACCTTTTTGCCCACAATGAATGTGTTTGTGCCACTTACAACCCAGAGTCCTGACTTATCAGAGACAAAGGCTCTTATAGGCATGGAAATGTTGCCAGGAAAACTCTCATGGATCCCAATCCTGAATTATCAAATAACTTCAATGGACATATATTGGCACATCTCCATGCCTAGCGCCCTTCTTTAAAGATGACTCCAGGTGATGTGCCATTTCATTTACTCAGTGTCATTCTTTCAGCACCTGCTATGTCTCAAGTGAGAGGAAATAGTTAAGACACAGCTGCCTTCTTTAAAGAACTCCCTTCCTCTCATTTACATCTTTTCCTGTTCCTTCACATATACTGCTGGAGGCATTTCAATTTTCAAATCCAGTTCTATTCATTATTAAAAACTTGGCAAAACTAAACAGTAGTGTAGATTGTCAAGAAAATATTTTATTACTCAGATAGCAATTAAAATGAATAGTCATAAATCGTACCTGACAAACCCAAGTTCTGCCTGGGTAAGAAGTTTTCTGCTTTGCTTTTCTGCATGAACAAAGCATCTGAAATAAAGAGCACCTTTTAAGAACTCAGAACCACATACTGAGCCCTAACATTTATAAAAGACAAAGACCTTGTTTATGGTGATTGTGACTTTTTTCTGTGGTAGATTAATCTTCAAATCCACAGAACTGTAGAGCACAGAGCTTAAACCTTAGGGTATGCAACTTTTTAAAGAATCATTTCGGTGGTCAGAGGGTCCCAGAAAGAAACACAGACTGTGACAAGAGACTCTAACTGGATAACAAGTGTCTGAATCAATCTCACCGACCCTGTGGGGGAAAATGATGCCAACCTTAGAAAATTTGGAAATAAGCGGATTCTGTGAGACTAAAGTCTAAAGTATCAGCACATAAGCACAGAATTCTAGTTAACAAAGTTACTTTCTGCCAGGATATGGTTTAAAATTTCTGATGCTGGAACTGAACAATTAACTCAATGGAGTTTCTCATTGTTGGATTGGGAATTTACAGACAAAAGGGAAAGGAGGCTAAAAGAGTGGATTAGATTTGGAGGCATGAGTATGACCTCATGTTTATCCCAATATAAATACAAATAATCACATGTAGGAATACTAATAGATATGTGTATGTAAATGTGTTAGCATACATCTATATGTTTCCTTGTGTGGTCGGTGGAGAGCCTGAAAAATAGCTCAGTTACCATGAGCCCAGCGAGTGCCCACATCTTAGTTTCTGAAGTCACTCCACAATGACGACAGCCAGGTTCCTCGGGAAATGGCTGGTTCTGAGACTAGACTGGCACATTGCAATCCCTAATCCATTTGGGAATCTACCCTGCTTGTAATTTGAGGAATAGATCTAATGTTGTCTTTCTCTATGTGACAATTCAGTTATTATATCTGCACTTACTAAAATGTCCATTTTTCCTATTATCTGAAGTGCCAGCTTTATCCTATGGTTACCTCTTACATGTAATTGAGTCTATTTCAGGATGTTCTATTCTGTTCTGTTCTGTTAGTCTGTGTGTTCACACCTATACCACTCTGTTCCATTTATAAAGCCATTTACAAAACCTAGTAGGGCTACGTGCCATGAATTGTTCTTTTATTTTCTCACTGATTTCCTTATTCTTCTTGCTTGTTTGTTCTTCAAATCAGAATGTTGTAGCTAGATGTGTCCTGTGGTCTATAGTCTGCCATACTGATCTTACTACTCTCTTCTTGAACACATCCGCAAAATAGCCTGTAAGGCCCCACGCCAACCCTTACTTGCTCTTCTCAGATTGGCCTTCTCACCCTTCCACTGAGTACCTATTGGTGTTTATGTAAAGGTATCTCACCACTATTTTAATTTGCATCTCTCACATAAGTAGTGCTGTTGAGCATCTTTGCTTGTGCTTATTTTCCATTCTTTAATGAAGTGTCTGTTCAAATATTTTGCCATTTCTAAAAAATCAGGTTGTCGTCTTATTGCTAAATTATTCAATTGTAAGTAATCTTTCTGCATTCTGGTCTT
>PVKM010037601.1:0-14395 GCA_004027735.1 Carollia perspicillata | reverse complement strand
CATTTAGAACTTCCCCTGGGGCGTGGAGGGCAGGTAATACATGGCAACTCCTTTCCCTCCTCCCCTTCTTCTTCCCTTTGTGCTTCTCCACCTTCTCCCCTGGGGAGCTTTCTGTACAGAGAAGATAAGTTTAGGACATTTCCCAAGCCAGAGTTCTAAGTCCTTACTGCTCATTGTGGGTTCCCCCATCAGCAGCGTCTATGTACTATCTGTGAACTTGCTAAACTATCTATGAACTTGCTAAACTATCTATGAACTTGCTAAACTATCTATGAACTTGCTAAACATTCAGAAGATTAGGCCTGCCCAGAACTGCTGAGTCAGACTTGAAGCCCACATCACAGGTGAGGAGCTGGTTTCTGCCTGGCCGCTTTGGCCAGTCATCCTAGTTTTGTTAATCTTTTTCTTTGTATTGATTTATTCTACTCCCAAACTGAGATAAATCGAAGAAAAATGGAAATCACAATGATAAAAATTGCCAAAAGAATGACTTTTTTGCAATAATGTTTCTTATGTTCAGAATAAAAAATTAGTAAATCTGTTCTTTCAAATCTATTCTTACACATGCTTAACCTATTTCTCACTTTAAACTTATAAAGTAAGCAGGAGAAGGCTATTGTCCCCCTAAGTGGTAAGATTTATTGGAATAGAAATAAGATGCTGCCCCCGGGTTCCCGGTGTCTCATCTCCATTCATCCTGGTGTGGCAGGAGTATGCACCCTTGTCTTCATCAAGCCCAGAAGAAAGGCCCGTGTCTAGAAATTCCATGCCATGCCAAATCCTAGTCCAGTTCGGCCTCTGTCCCTGTCCGGTTTCGTAGTCCCTGTTCCCGCCTGCACTCTGGCTGGAGCTCCATTGGCACACCCAGGCTCATGCTTGGAGCTTGTGCTTCAAGTCTGCGAGGTGACCGGGCCCCAGGTGGCGGCTGAGCCTGCATGGATGCAACGGAGAGACAATGTGTGAACACATGAGCACACATGAGCAAATGCATGTTACAGGGCCATAGAAAGAGAGGGAGCGTTTGCTTTCTTGGGCTCAGATCGTC
Organism: Carollia perspicillata; assembly: GCA_004027735.1. Classification (NCBI taxonomy): domain Eukaryota; kingdom Metazoa; phylum Chordata; class Mammalia; order Chiroptera; family Phyllostomidae; genus Carollia; species Carollia perspicillata. The sequence continues at coordinate 13,350 of PVKM010037601.1, read as the reverse complement.
CTGGGTTTGGAAGTACCAGTTACTATCTCAAACTAACCAATCAACTTCCTGGTTTTTCACAGGCTGGGGCAGGTCCCTCCTGCTAACCAATCCATTCTCTAGATCTTCAAGGGCCCTGTGTCCCTTATCCAATCTAGTCCTTTTCGCAGGCAAGGCTCCACCCATCATGCTGAACATTTTAGTTTATACTGCGCACGCGCTTTCCTCCCACTGTATTTTACTGGGCATGAGCCTAGCAGAGGAATTTTTCCTTTATTGTTTATTCCATCCACGCCCTCACTTAGTCTGGTTGTACCCTGGGGAGATAGAAAAGTGGGTCTTTCTTATATGGGGGAGGGAGGGAGGGGTGTTCATCCCCTTGATGGGGCAATGTTGTGATTCCTTGGGATGTCTGTGAATGCTGCTGTTCCTAGTGAAGCAGGCTGATTGTCCAGTTCAGCTTCCTAGTTTATTAAGCTTCATACTGACTCCTTCCCTTTGTCCCTTTTCTTTTATTAATATCTGGCTACCTATGCTGACAAGACCACAGGGACTCCAAGCACCTGGAGGGTATGCCATCAGCTTCTGGTCTTCCTCTTTTCTCTTTCTTCTCAGTTTTCCAAACCAGCCAAGACCCCAACCAATCCAATTGCCAAAGTTGTTGAGGCTGGAACTAGGTGGACTCAGGAGAAATTGCTCTTCCACTGGTAGAAGTCACCGTGAACATGGAAGACAGCAGGGAGATTCATTTGACAATTAGTCCCAGTTATTAAGGTGCTCCTCAAGGCACTGACACTTTAATGTGCATTTGGAGATTTGTGTCTTGACTCCAGGGAAGAGAGAAAGAGAATGTCCCTGTCAAAGGGACAGAGAAATAACACGAGTGACCCAAGGGGCAGACAGTTCAAGTATAAAATAAAGCTTTTGTTGGAGATTAAACTCTCTTGGTGATGTTAGAGTGACTAATTGACAAGGGATAGCAGGGAGAGAAGAGGAGAAGGAGGGAGAAGTTTTGCAGAGCAGCAGAGAGAAGACACCCACACACATCTGGGTTGTACAGCTGCCCAGATGTGCTCACAGCGCCCCCTGCAGGAAGGCTTTGCTGACCAAACCTTCCTGTCAAGAGGGTGGCTTTGGCCTTCAGAATTTGTGAGATTAGTCATTCCATGTCCAAAACACTGACCTGTCCTGGAAGGGGTGCAAATAAAGGGTAGAGTCTCTTTCCCATGACTGAATTTCAAGAAAGGAAACTCCCTTGTCTTCCTGAATAATCTATTCTAAAGAGCATGAGTGGACAGATACTGTTGACAAATATTTCCTCTCATTAAAAAAAAAAAAAAAAACTACCATATTTTGCCATATATAATGCACACCCACATTTTTGGTCCAAACTTCCAAAAAATCTTTCGTTTTAATTTCTTAATTCATTTTTTCTCATTTATATTTAGAAACAACCAATTATCATATTCCAGGGTATTGTTTTGCATACAGAGATCATTATTGCCTTCTAAAATTACACTTGTAATGCATAAGCACAAATAAAAGAATTAAAAACATTTATATCAATATGGAATTAGTACTACCATGGATAATGCATATCTACATTTTTCCCTAAAAAATTTGGGCAAAAAAATGCACATTATACATAGCAAAGTATGGTATATTTATGGTCAACAAAAGGTTATTGTCCCAATCTTTGGCTTCTGTACCTTTACAGACAGCCACTTTTGTTTCTCAGGGGTTACTTTGCCAGAGAACAACAACAACCAACAAAATCAAGCATAAATGTACTCAATTGCTCTCATGAGCATCTTACTTTACACTTAATGAGTTCGGTTTCCCTACAGCAGGGTGGAGAAGTGGCCTGGGCAAGTGAGTCTGGCCCCTGGGGACTGGCCGTGCACCAACACTATGCAGCCTTGCAAGTATGCAGCCTTGGGTAGGTGACAGCCTTTCTGGATGTGGGTTCCTTTGCCAATAAAATGACAAGAGTAAACTGAATGATCTCCTGAGAGCCTTCCAGTCTACCAGGACATGATTCCAATCTGCCAATCATCCCAGCTTCTAATTTTCAATGCTTCCTATCCTCCTTAATTTACATTTTGACCAGCGTTAAGATTGGAGAATGAATTGGGAACAAAAAGAGGTGGTTTAGTCTCTCGCATTTGGGGATGCGTGAAAAGTTCTGGCTCCAAGCTTAGTAAGTAAAAGGGCTGTGACAACCACTTGCAATCTGGCCTGTGTTTATCGGTGAGTATTAACAATTCCCACCCCTCTCTCTCTCGAAGCCAGTTTCTAATCCAGAACTCTCTTAAACAGTTAAGGCTTTGAGAGTTTGGAGAGATTCATAGAATTGAAAATGTTGTCATTTTTCCAGGTAAATATTATTCAGCTAAATATTTGCTTTTCACGTTCTTCATATCCAGTCCCTAGGATTAAGGGAGAGCTCCTGTGCTGTAATGGAGCCTGCCCTCTGAGTAGGACTTGATTTTTGAGGAATGTTTGTTGCAGAGGGGATGCATTGGGGCTGCACCATCTCTTTTTATTTTCTTAGTCCTCTTTGCAACAAAGCCTTACAGCTTCCTAGAGTAAAATTTGTCTGGAGGTAATGAGTGGAAGATATGTCTATAGTGTTCTACTTTAATTCAGGACTTGAACAAGGAACTCTGGGATTGGGATAATGCCAGGAGAATCTTCGCTTTTCTAGACTAGAGCACTGTTGCTGTTTGGCTTGGGAAAACCATTGAAACTCTCTGCCATGGTTATCTGCAGAATAATAATAATAATAATAATAATAATAATAATAATAACTGTCTATCGTGATGATTTGATGAGACAAAATAAATCAAGTGCCGAGATCAAGACTGGCATAGAGTACAGGCACAAGAAATATGAGTTACTTTCAATAGGAAGACTTGTGCTTGCTTTATTTTATTAGAAGCAAAAAATTTAAAAGTTTTTAGATTTTCCCCTTTGGGAGCCCTGAGGGAATTCTCAACTGGTAAATTTTATCTTCCCAAGAGTTCTGAGGCAATGATGGCAAACAAGAACTGTTGAGAAAATAGGAACTGGGAATTAAATGAAGGATCTATGGTCTAGCTATTGAGAAGTGACGAAACTTAAGTGAGGTATGCAGTAGGATTCCTGGGCCATTTTGCAACAGATGATCATAAATTCACCATGATTTGATTCTGTTTCTTGGGATTTCTTTCTGTGACGGCACTCAACTTTGCCCCACAGTCATGAACAAGGTAGATGGCCGAACTCATCCAGGGTTTTTGGTTTAGTAAACATACGGTAGTGATGAGGTTGAGCTTAATTATAAGGAGGCGATTGTAAGGCCAATAGCAGATTAAAGAAATACAATGAAGAAAATAAACACTAGAGGGCCCGAGGAGGTAACAGAAATGTTGTGGGATCAACGGGTTGGAAATCTTGATGAGGCTGACGAGCTACCAGGTGAGTACATGAGTAAGTGGGCAAGCGGTTAAGTGGTTGTGGTCCCAGCAGGCTGTGTGACTTTATTTTAGGATCAAAGCTGTTCTTGGTGACAGAATGTCTAGGCTGTGACAAGGAGGCTGGATGACCACTAGAGGGTGAAAGAAAGAACAATGCTTGGAGATGGGAGGTTAAAGCATGATAGTTAGCACAGACAGCAAGGAAGGGCTGGGGAATCTCCCCCATGGGCCCAGATGGTCAAAAGCTAGAGACACAAATGGACAGGGACCAAGTATTCCAAAAGCTAGTGATATTGGATAGAAAAAAGCCCTTCCCTTCCTGGCCCTGTAAGAATCACAGGCTTGAGCAGGAAGGGGGGATGGTTTTTGAGATGGGAATCCACCATTCTCTCAGGTTATAGCACCTGAATAGACCTCTTTCCGTTTGCACCAGCACCTGTCTCATGAATTTGGCTTTTGTTACAGCAGGCAGACGCACCTGCATTTTCGGTTACGTCAAGGCAGGAGCTCATGTGGAAGGTGGAGCTCAGAGAATAATGACTGGATTGGGGGTGGAGAAGAGGCAGTCAGCAGGTGCCGAATGCTTTAGTGCCTAGATATGAGCAACCAGGATGACAATAGATGGTAATAAAGAGAAGTGGGGAGGTCGGGCTTCTGAATGGCTGGAAAGGGGCTTCAAGTGGGAGGGGACTTTATAAGATAGAAAAAAGGATGACAATTTATATAGGTTGTAGGCCTTTACAGACTTTAAACAAATGCACAAACTTCAGAAGCGTACCTTTCTTCTTTCTCCACACAACCCTACAATAAAACTAAGACTCAGAGGGTAAAGGACAGTTCTTTATTTCTATTTTATTAGCTCACTTTTTTTACATCCTTAGAACCTAGCTTACTCTTGCCCAGCTCAGCCAGATGACTCAGCACTACGAGGTAAGAGAGAAACAAATGTCTACTAATGGTGCTATGACTCCTCTCTCCCACTGCTCCCCTCCTCGCTGCCTTCTCCACACAACCTCCTTTTGACTACATGCTTATTGTGCTTAGTATTTCAAGTCTTATGGTAATTTCAGGAAACATTTTCAATTCACAAAGTGCAAATGTATTCAACATGCTCTCTCACTTACTGTTTTTCCCATTGATGTTTCTAGTCTTACTATTTTTACAAGTCTAAAAAATCACCTGAACATTCATTTGAATTTTTTTAAGCAACTGCAATGAATTCCCTGAATAAAACAGAACTTTATGATCTTTTTAGTTGATTGTTTGGATGTAGACTTCCCGTTGGCAAGGGATCAGTAATTTCCCAGCTCAAAATTCATCTTAGAGTAGAGGGATAAACTCCGTTGTGGACTTTTTTGAGTCACGAGAAAAGCGCTCTTCCCACTGGGAATTTGTTTAGCATTCCAGAGCCACCATTGTAGCAGGACACTGTTCCCTGGAGGTTTTGGGGAACCACACCATAGCCACAGTCTATTGTATTCAGGCTGTAAATAAAAACCATGTTAATCAAAAACCTATCCAGCATGTCATCCTGTGCTTTTTGCAAAGCAATAAACTGAAGGCTCCCAGAGGGACTTTCAGGCCCCCTAGCAAGCCATGCTCTTTCTTCTGCACCTCACCCCACCATGTTCCTGCTCTGATACTTCACCCCCTGCCCTCCATCTCACCAGCTCCTTTCCTTCTTGTCAACTTAGGTCTAATCGAAGACATCAAGTGGTTTTCATGCTGCAAAAAGATTGCTTGCAGGTCTTTTAACAACTCCACTTGATCAGAACATGTAACATGCTTTTCTCTTGCTTGTTTTTTTTCTACTCCACTCCTCCTCCCCAGTACACAAGGAAATTGCTCAAGGACTTCTCCACACAGTTTTTCATCTTTGCATGTGGCCATTTCTGCCGCCACCATCACTGCTCTGTGGATTGTCCCCGTGGGGTCCAGTCTTTCCCTGTACTTCTGCCATGGATCTCTAGCTCTCAGATGCTGAGCAGGTGAAACATCTTTCCCAAAGGCCAACGAGGATGATATGCCGACCAGAGTCAGGAGTGGATTATAGGCCCTGTGTTAGTCACCAAATGTAGCTTGAGTTAAATGAAAGACATAAATCATTCCATAGAGTAAAGCAAATATACCCATTTTTTATCTACCACTCACTTCTTCCAAAGTAACATTCCCATTTTTTACATTACTTTTTGACCAAAAAAAAACCCCCAAAATTCTCCAATTACATAACTAAGAAATATATGGAGCATTTACTATATTTGATGTAGCTCAGAGACGAGGCCACTGAAGGTCAGGCTCTCCGATTGATATAAAGCTGCCTCCCATCTGTAACTGGGACCTCTGCCGGTTCGCATCCAACCGCTAACCCCTGGCCCCACATGCTCAGCATTGTTGCTAACAGAAGGAGTAGGCAGTCACTTTTCCTATTGTAGTTTCAGTTTAGAAAAATACACAGAAACTCTTCATGCAGTTCCCTTTATCAGCTCTGGATTTTCTATTGGGAAGGTAAGCATGGATATACATAACAAAATAAATAAAAGCACAAATGAGAGAGGAACTATCCCACCTGGTCTGAAAGGTCAGCATTTTTACTATATATCTTTAATGGGATACAACACAGGGAGAAAGAACCAGAAACCAATTCTTACCCATAGTCAGTAGTCATATTTTTTCCTAATGCTACTAATGTTGATTTAGACTGTTGTGTGACTGTTTTATGATCGACTGTGAGTTAAAAAAGCGGTTAAGTAAAGTGATGTCATGAAGAACCTGGATTTTCAGCATTAAGGTAAAGCAGAAACCGATTAAAGATATATAAAGTTAGGCAAAACCCCTATAATTTAAAATACGCATGATCTCTATCTATGAAAAGGCTTAAAAGAAATGGGCAATTCAATACTGATGACAGCCCATAGCATCCAAGTTGTCATTAAATACTATTTATCACAAAAAAATAAAAAGAAAGAGACACCAAGGATCCTTGGGAAAATGGCTGATTATAGGTCTACGGCTGGAAATGTATAATTTGAGCATGGAACATTTTCTCTACTGGACAGCAAAAAAGCAATCACAGAATAATAAGATCATGTCAAAAATACCCAGGAAGCTATGTTAACAGGCTCCCACTAACCAAAGATGGGATGATTCAAGCTTCAGTAAGTTTAATAATGGTTGTAAATAAAACTCATCAAATATATTTCAAGTTATGGTTTCATAATGAAATATTTGAAAAACTGGTCACTAGTGGAGAATGTTTGTGAACAAAACCATTATATTGAAAACTGGTAAGATTCAAGTGTTTATTTATCTTTCCTATATAAGCCATAGTGTATGGTGGTTACATATACAGTTTATGGTAGTGATGCATATAGTAGTACATGAGTGTTATACCAGAGTATACCTTGGTAGGTAAGAAGTTTCATATCTCTAAGCGATGGTCATTCAGTAATTAAAGATATTTATGAATAATTATAGTGATATGGCAAAAAGCTTATAATAAAATGTTAAATGTAACATTAGGCTCCAAAGGTGTATGTATAGTATGATTTCAAGTATGTGAAAAAATTGCGTTCATAGAAAAGAACTGGAAGGGAAATGTACCAAAATAATAAAAGTGATAATTTCTGGATAGTGAAAAAAAGAAGTTTTATAAACTTTGTAAAAATTGTACAGGTAATATATTAAGAAGAAATGATATTGTAGAATACTATTATTTTTCAACTTCTAATAAATTAATGGATGTAGGTGACATCAGTTAAGATCCCAAGTAAAGGACAGTCAGACATCTCATGTCACCTGACGGAAGTACTTGGCATTATCTGAAGTTATTGAAAACTCACACCTGATTTCTACCAAGCCTAAAGTATGTCTAGCAATATATTGAAAATGCAGACATGAAGAAGTATGTTTTAAAAACAGACCACAGGGATGATACACTCAACAAAATCTATACTGTGGGGGAATACATTTCCAAAGTTTTGTCTACAACCAAAAAAACATGAAAGACTGAAACACACACAGAAAGAAAAAAAGATAGAGAGAGAAATGGAAAATGTAAACCTGACTACGAAATACTTCATGAACTTAAAGAATTATTGTTAACAATTTTAGAAGTGGCAAATGAAATATGATTATGCTTATAAAATGAGTCCTTGTTGACATTTTTGTAACAACTGTGGAAACCTAACTTTGATAAATATGCAAATATCAGTGTCAGAATTTAATGTCTGTGTTTTAGGAGACGGATGCTCAAGTATTTAGGGGTGAATTGTCCTAACGTGTGTAACTTACTTGTAAATAGTTTAGAAAAATAATTATGTGTATGAGAATGTTTAATGTTTAAATAATAATTAAGAGGAAATATTCATATCCTTTTAGAGATACATAATATAATAAAATACTTTTAAATAAGGATGTTATTGCTTCAGAATAATCTTGGAAGGGGTGTGTATATGGATGAAACTAGACAAGCAATACTGGTAACTACTGAAGCTGGGACTGTGGAACACTGGATTTTGCTGTACATTTTCTATTACCTGTGTGTATGCGTAGAGATTTTCATAGTAATAAGGACTTTGTTAGTGTCTGCTAACATTCCCTCCACGTATTCATGTGCTCGTCGGTTTGATGAGCGAGTGCAGCACAGAAGCCACCAGTAAGGCCCCAAAGGGCCCCAGGTGCCCTGCTCATCACCCGGGCTGAAGGCTGGGTTCTGGGTTCTGGGAGAGACAGGTTCCATTTCAGAGCACGAGGGCCTCATGAGGCCTTTCTTTAGACAAGGTGCAGGGGCTGCGTGGGGGCCTTCCTCCAGAAGGGATGCAGGGGTGGCCTGGGGACCTCCCTCTAGACGGACAGATTCTATTCCCACCTGTTCCAGAGTGTGGTGTCCAGAGGGGCTTCCTTTAGAGCCGCTCCCTGTCCTCCACTCGCGTTGCACACCAGGTTCTCACAGGCCTTCATGGTGGGCAGCTCCACGGCAGCACAGACGGGCCTCACTGGGTTCTCCACCCCCAGCTCAGGGCTAGAAGTCGTGTGCTGCTGGGACAAGGTGCTGGGAGAGTGCTCTGACGTCTGTAAGGCCCACTAGTCTGCATGGGGGTAATTGTCAAGGGCAAGTTCCTAACTCTCAACTGTCTGTATTGTAAACTGCAGGCCTTACTCTGTTAGATATGCTCATTACAGGAACTTATCTTATTTTATAGTTTGTGTCACGTAACACTTCAAAAACAGACAAGAAGGGGAAGGACAGAATAGTGAGTTTCCCTGCAGCTGTTATCTAGCTTCAGCAACTATCAATAGATTTGCTGATTCTATGCAATTGGCATTTCCACTGTTCTTTTTCTGGGGTATTTGAAAACAAATCTCCCAACATGCTATTGTTTATGATGTAAATATGTCATCATTTTTTGCTAATTAATAAGGATAGTTCCTCATAAACGTTATTCTATTATAACATTTAAAATTCTAGTAACAACTTATATACAACATCTAATATCTGGTCCATATTCAAATTTCCCTAATTGTCTCAGAAATGTCTTTCTGCAGTTACTTTATTTGAGTCAGGACCTAAAGCCCACATGTTGTACTTAATTGTTATGCCTTTTAAGTCTCTCCTTCTGTAAGGGTCCCCTGCGCCATTTTTGTTTATTTCCGGGTCATTGTTTTCGTGGACAATCTAGGTCATTTTTTCCATGCAGAAAGTCACACCTTCTGAATTCGTTTTCTTGTGCAGTCTTCTGACGTGATTATTCGGCCCCTGTAGTTACTTCAAATGGATAATTAGAGCTACATTGATGAGAACATGGTTCTATTTTTAAGGAGAAAATACCATCAGCATGGTGCTGGAGGCTTCCTATCTCATCCCACTGCGAGGCATAACATACCTGCCATTCCCACTTTCTGTGACCTGAAGACTGGCCAGTTCACAAAGAACAGGACCTGTCACTGTGCTCACTCCCTGTCCATCTGGTCCCTCCCTTACAAAATTCCCCACAGTTTGGTTCTGCCAGTGGTTTTCACACAAATCGACGACCATTGCCTAGATCCTGTTTTATGTGAAGTTTCCAAATGCTTCTTCTACAGTTCCGCCTTTTCTTTTTTACTCATAAGTTGGCATTCTTCAGAAAGGAGAATTTTCCTCATCAATTCTGGTTACTATGAAATATACATGTGTGTGGATAAGGCATGATTATGTTTGGTTGTTTTCATTTAGTTTTCAAATTTTATATTGCTGCACTGATTGCATAACAATGTATTCTATTGCATTTTTTAAATCATTAAAAATTCATGGACTTATGTATATTTGATAACTTGAGGTGTTTCATTCTGTTCCAAACATCTGTTTTATGCCAAAATTGTCTTAGGCCAGGGGCACTTTCTTCAGCAAGTGGCTGTGTGTTTTCATTTCATATATTTTGCTGTTGAAAATGTTGACCACGTGCCTGTGTCTTCCTGACGTGACAGTGCACCGTGGTTTATCTTTCTTCCTTCTGGCACAATAGTAGTTTCCAGACTTAATCTGTAGGACTCCTTTCCCAGACCTGGAATCAGGTACTTCTCAAAAGGTTCCAAATTCTCTTAATAGAAAACTGCATCCATAGACCAGAATCTCTGGCTCTAAATTATTTTATTTAATATTTATAATGACCCTTAGTAGATGAAGAATCTGAAGTTTGGATAGGTCAGCACATTTTGTCAAGGTCACAGCTAGATAAATAATATCTCTGGGATGTTCTACACGATGCAGGGGATTATAACATAACTGGGCTAAATACTTTTGTTCACTAAAAGTTTGCATTCAGATTGAGAGATCCACGTGTGAGAAACAATTCAAGGACATTTTGAGGTGACCAAGAATCACAGGCACTGGTCTCAGGATTATAGGGAAGTAGGTTCCTGGCATAAAGAGCAAGGTTGGGGAAGCTTAAGGGTGACCTTGCCCTTCATCTGTGAAAGGGAGCAGGCAACATACAGTGAGGCTATGGCATTTCATCTGAGACATTTCCCAAGTTAGAGCCAGAGGTGAAGGCTCGTGTTCAGATTTGTCCCCTCGAAACAGGAGTGAGGAGTTAGAGAAATAAGGAGGAAAGGGTTCCACACCTACGTATTGTACCAGGAGAAAAGGAAACACGTGTCCACATAAATATGTGAATATTCACAGTAGCTTTACTCACAGGAGCCAAACTTGATAATAACTTTAATATCCATTGATAAGCAAATGAATTAAAAAATAACATATCTGTGCAATGAAATACTTCTTGGCAATAAGTAAGAACACACTGATATATAAAACAAGTTGGATGAATCTCAGAATTGTTATAGTAGGCTAAATGGTTCAAACTGTATGACTTATGTGAAATTTTAGAATTTGAAAAACCAACCTATGATTACAGAAAACAAGTCAGTGGTTACCTGAAGCAAGGGTGGGAGGTGAAGAGAAGTGGACTGGTGAATGGTGTGGGAAACTTTTGCAGAGTGATGACACACTTGGCAATGCTTACCTAGGTGCCTGGACATATCATCTTAATCAAATGGGTGCATCTGAGTTGTAACTCAAAGTGAATTTTTAGCAGCCAACAAATGGTGTGTCACGATGACGGCTGCAGTGGACAGGGGGCAGGGCTCATCTCTGCAGGGACCTCCGAGAAGCACGGGAGTGCTGCCTCCCTCTGCTGAAGCGGCCCCTGGAGGTGTGAGCAGCCCTGCACTGCGGGCTGAACCTGCCAGCTTTGCTGTCAACCGTGGAAAGCCTTCCATGGTTTGTCACTGAGCCTTGCCCATACACTGAACACTACAGGCAGCTGTAACGTGTAAAAGTTAGGAACACCACCATCGATAACAAAGCAAGTAACAATGACTGATACTGCTGGTTACTCCAGTTCACCGAAGTGGCTGCTCTTTCTGAAGACAGCACAGTGGGGACCTATTGGGCCAGGTTCATGTTTTCAAACTCATGTATCAAGTTTGTAATTATCCCTGTGTTCACGGGTGACAGGAACGCATTCCCTAAATCTTCAGGAAGAGCACTATGAATTTGGGAGAGGTATTTAAACGTGTTTCAATGATGCAATAAAATTACTGTTGTGTTTTTAAGATGGCATGTCTGCATTATGAATATTTGACAGGTGAATTCTGCCTACATGAATAATTAAAACTTATTTTGAATTGACTTGCAATTTTATTTTCTATTAATATGCTTAGAGTAACAAGTTTATATATGAAGGAGGACCCAAACAAACTGGAATTATCTCCTGGAAGTTGGGCCCCTAGTAAGACAGGCTTTCCCCACTGGGGGAAGAGTGCTCTAGGAACCTATCTGTATCAGTGTACCAGCTGGCATTGTTGTGAGAGGCTGCATTCCGCTACAGTAAATTTTTTTTGAAGACTCCTTCAATGTGTTTGCCCATTTCATGATGGGTGATTTATAAGTGCACCTGCCCACACCACACTGAGTGTTCAGCAGTTTTTGACTAAAAACTACATGACTCCCATGCCCCACCCTCTCTATTCACCCAATCATGCCCTGAGCAACTTTTTGTTTGTTTTTCTCCCTAGATGAAGAACATCCTCAAGGGGAAAGTTTTGCTGATGTGGAAGAGGTGAAACGAAAAACAGCAGAAGCACTGAAAAGGCATAAAAATGGACAAGTTCAAAGACTGTTTTAACCAGTGGAAAAAACGTCTTGATAGGTGTATTGCATCAAATGGAGAGCCCTTTGAAGGTGACTGAAGTTTAAACATGTAAGAAGAAGCACACAATTTTTTATAAATCAATTCCATTCTTGTCCCCCCTTGCTGATATATCCATTATTCTGCACGTATCACAAGCAGCTCGCAGGGCCCTCACCATGACTTGGCTGGCATGGCTCCAGTTCATGCTGCTCAATCCTGGAGTTGCTACGATGTCTTAACCCCACCTGTTCAAGACCATTGTCATGAGCATGTTATTTTACTTCTAGGTTACCTTTTGGGAATAGTCCATACCGCTGTTGAGGGATAATACTCTCAGCTGGCTCTCCCTGGCCAAGCATTACTGTTATAAAATGCTGTGATAGAGACTCTCCTATTCTGCTATAATTGTTCTCTGTAGTATACCTAAATACTGAGAAACCCTATAATACAATGGTATAATTTTCATTACAAGCTGTCATATGTGCTTCAAAGAAATTAAGTGGAAAAGTAACCTTTTTACCTACATATTTACCATTTTAGGTGGGTGCTCAGTTTTAAGAGAATGTTTAGCACCACAAAGTATTTGACTGAAAGTAACCAACCTGTGGGACATGGATATCATGTCAAAGGAGGAGAATTTGAGAAAACCAAGGATATTGTCCTGTTGAGATTATTTAAAAATCTTACTGTTATCATTAACTCCCTGGCTGGTCTGAGAAGTTATGTTCCTAAACTCAGGAAAGACTTTTGTCAAAAAGAGACAGAGTCGGCCACCACTGCTCACGACGAGAAGAATATTGGAATAGTCTGAGAGGTGCAGGTGAAAACCAAGCAGCTCTAATATAAGTGGACTCACTGAGGCTGGAACCCCAGACTCTTGATTCCAGACGCAGGGTCCTACCTGACTCCAGCCTCTGCATCCTCCCTCCTTCCCAGGGTTCATCTGGTGACTCCAGTCCTCCCTCCACGCCCATCCTTCCCTGGTCAAGCCTGACCTAAAGCAGGGAGCAGTTTTAATTAGAGTATTTTGCTTTAGTTTTCACTGCACAGGAAATCTATATCTCTTGTATAAAATGAATGAGATACAGATAAACGTGCAGAGGAAAACATAAACCATCCATAACTTTTTCTACTTCAGAGATATTCATTCTTCATATCCCTTCCTGGTGACCTTTTTCTCATGACGCCCTGGAAATAAAATACTTGTGGTCAAATGAGTGTTGAACTCTACATACTAAGAGTTT
>PVKM010037600.1:0-14391 GCA_004027735.1 Carollia perspicillata | reverse complement strand
AAAGCCAGGATGTCACAGTCCTCAAAGGAAACAGTCATTTCTAATACCATTGATGCCGAAGGACAGCACCCCCCTCCCCAAAACCTGGTCACGCAAGGCAGCAGAGTTGGGGCAGGGACGAGGCCCGGCAGGGAAGCCTCCCCTCCACAATGAAAGAAAAGACAGAAGCGCCCCCTGACATGTCTCAATCCAGCGTCTGAGGTCACAGGGATGCATTTCCCCAAAACTGAGCCCCAAACCTGCTCTGAGCTCCTGAGTCTTGTCTTGCACTTGGGCTGCAGGTGCAGTGGGGCAGGGAACTCCACAATAGTTGCCTTAATCTGCATTTCGCACCTATTTTTAGGCCTTCGTTTTATAGCCTGGTGAAACGAGCAGGTGCAGGGAGATCCAAACACGAGGCTGCGTCGAGACGTGTCGTGCGGGGCAGGAAGACGCTTACTCAGGCAGAACCAGAGCTGCAAGCCGCAGGCTGCTGCAGCCAATGACGCCGACTCGCCCTGTGGTCGCGTGAAAGAAAAGGCTCATCTCTGCCCCCAAGATTTACTGCTGGGAGGGCTCTGCCTGGAGGGACCCCGCCGTGGAGACCCGCACACGCCCACCTCCTCTGCTGGTCCTGGCGGAGTTCACGGGAGCCCACGGGGGGCAAATGGCCTTCACAAGAGCAAGCACGCACACTGCCCGCCCCGAGCTGCCGTGAGAAGGCAGCCACGGTTCTAACAGCAGGCTCTGCCCTCATCAGAAAGAGTCCAGGTTGGACATTTCTACAGTCACTCAACCAATAGGTGAGGGACCTGGGTATGCCGGCCACTGGTCTGGGTGCCAGAGGTTCATTCAGCAGGGAACAAAGCCAAGCCTCTCCTCAAGAAAATGACATTCCAGGGCAGGGAGATAGAAATATAGACAGATAAATGTATAGTGTGTCAGGCAAAGAGAAGTGCTAAGAGAAAAACTGACAAAGGAAAAAGAGATAGAGGGTGATGGGGGCTGTGGGCTGCTGCTGGAGACAGGGGTGGGGGAAGTCCTCTGGACAAGGTGGTAATTGAGCAGGTGCCTGCAGGAAGCCAAGCAGTGAACCTGCAGGCACCTGCTGGAGAGGGCTCTGGTGAGAGAGAGCACGGGCCCTGGGAGCATCTGAGGAGCAAGATACCTGAGGGGACAGTGTCAGGAAGAGGGCGAGAATGAAAGAAGGCATGAAGGTAAGGGCCACAAGAGCTGGGCAGGCGAGACCTCTGGCTTCCGTTCTGAGTTATGTGGGGAGGCCCTGCAGGGTTTCGAACAGAGGAGGAAAATTACTGGGCCTGCATTTTAAAAGGTCACTCTGGCGGCTGTGGGAGGGCAGACCGCAGGGGGCGAGGGTGGGGAGGAGGCTATGGGGCCTGGCCCTGGTGGTGGCAGAGGAGGTGGCAAGAAGCAGTAGATTCTGAATGTGCTTGCAGGTAAGGCTGGTAGGCTCTGTGACGGACCAGGTGCGGGGAGAGAGAAAGAGGAGAGTCCAGGGCGACTAGAAGGTTTTGGATCTAAGAATATGTTTGAGTCTGAAGGTTGTGCTGCAGACTGTGGACTGTGGCAGGCAATACGAGAAAAGTTTCACTTTTTCAGAAAAGTCACAGTGCTGTGAGGTCCTGGGCACTTCCTGGAAGCAGCCCGTCACCTGCTCGTGGCAGGGTGAACACAGAGTTCCCAGACATTGTGCCCAAACCCTTTGGCATCAAACAAACAGCCCTGATGACTCCACTATGGAAAAACAGGCATGTCAGTGCAGCAATGGGAAAGGTGGGTGGTTGAAGAGGGCGGCAGGACCCTTCACCCATCGTCTCGTTCAGTCCTGAGGAGGTACATATTCTCTTCATTTGCAGGTGAAGAAACTGAGATAAAGATGACAATGCTGGATGAAATCTCTGACTTTGAAAAAACTACACATAGGAGAAACTCTTCGTAATCTGGGACGGGAGAGGCCTTCCCAAACAAGACACAAAACTCAGAAGCCGCGCTGCCTGGCGTGGTTCAGTTGGTTGGAGCATTGCCCCATAACCCCAAAGGGTTGTGGGTTCAATTTCCAGTCAGGGCACACACATAAGTTGCGGTTTGGTCCCCAGTCTGGGGGGCATATGATCCCCGGTTCAGGCACATGCAGGGGGCAACCAATCGATGATTTTCTCTCACATTGATGCTTCTCTCTCCCTTCCTCTTTGCCCTCCTCTCTCTCTCTAAAGCAACGAAAAAATGTCATTGGGTGAGGATTACAAAAAAAAAAAAAAAAAAAAAAAAAAAAAAAAAAAAAAAAAAAAAAAAAAAAACAAGAAACAAGAAAAAAAAACCCTCAGAAGCCATAAAGTAAAAGACTTGACAAATCTGAATTCACTAAAAATGTTAAACATCTGCTTGATCAAAGATGAACAAAGACTAAACTTAAAACTATACACACATGCCAAGAGACAAAAACAAAAAACGTATCCATTCATAAACAAAACTAAAGGCAATGCCTAGGAGAAAATATTTATGACATCAATAACACGGGATTGAGATCTATCATGCACAAAGAACTTACATCAACAAAAAAAAGACAAACAACCACATTTTTAAAAAGGAAAAATCACGAGTATCAACTAATACGAGGAAAAGCTCAGGACCCCTGTGAAAGGATGCTCACCTCACCAGCACTCAGAGGAGTGCTCTCGAACGAGAACCTCATGTTTTCCACTTGGGGGGTTCAGAAAGATGAAGAACACCTTTGGTTTTGGTGAAGTGGGGGGACTCTATTCTGGGGATGGGAGTGTAAGTCTGTCCGGCCTTTTTGGAATGCAATTTGGCAGAACCTATGAAAATGTTTCACGTGTGTGTCCTAGACTCAATGACTCTACGAGGAGCCTCCACCCACAGATGTGTCTCCAAACATGGGCACAAGAGCACGTCCAGTGTAGTCACTGCAGCAGCGTTGGAACAGAAAGAACCAGACGTCCTTCAGCATGAGGTTATTTAAACAGATTATCCATGCTGTCAAATTCTGTGACGTCTTTAATAAGATGAAGTTAACTATATGTACTAGCATCAACAATCTCCAAAAACACACTGATAAAAACTTACAGAACCATACACACACATAATATGCTACTCTAAGTGGTAAAAAATGAAACACAAATTATGTATGTGTGTACACATACACATGGATATAAATGCAAAGAAAAAGGGCTGGAAGTATATACCCTAAACTGTCAGCAGTTAGACTTTTGGAGGCAGAATTCAAATTGCTGGGAGGAGGCAAGAGGAACAAAGCCCTCCACTTATCACTCAGTACTTCTAAGTTAGTGCTTCTAACTTTGTTTAATCTACTGATTCTAGAGAGAGAAGAAAGGAGAGAGAGAGAGAGAAACATCAATTTGTTGTTCCATTTATTTATGCATTCATTGGTTGCCTCTTGTAGGTGCCCTGACCTTGGATCAAATCCACAACCTTGGCATATGAAGATAATACTCTAACCAACTGAGTTACCTGGCTGGGGCCCAAACCCTTTCTTTTAATGTTAGTTGAATGTGACAAGGAAAACAATGCATTCTTTAATCATGTTGACTGCAGCTCAGTTACGACTGTCCCCACCCAGGCCCTCAGAGCAAGAGAAGCCAGGCACTCTGGTGCTCAGGTCAGGGGTGGTAGCGAAGTGGGACAATCCTAGCTTTGTCATGATAGGAAATGAGGGCAAGCCTGGTCTTGGGTCAAGGAATCTGAGACCTGCTCAGAGGCCGTTTCCATCCCTAACCACCCCCTTCTCCACTACTAGGAAAGGGAAAAGACAGCCTCCTTCGAGTGAGGGTGCCTAAACTACTAATTACTAGTCTTTTCCAAGCTGGACAATTAGCAATATAATACTCCATTCTTCATCATTTACATCCCATCCTTTTTACAAATAAAGACAGTGATGCCCTGGCTGGTGTGGCTCAGTGGATTGAGTGTCAGCCTACAAACCAAAGGGTCTCTGGTTTGATTCCTGGTCAGGACACTTGCCTGGGATGCAGGACAGGTCCCCAGCTGGAGGTGTACAAGTAGCAACCAGTCCATGTTTCTCCCACACACCAATGTTTCCCTCTCTTTCTCCCTTCCCACCTCTTTCTAAAAATAAACACATAAAAATCTCTTTTAACAAACAAACAAAATTATGAGCCTTCCAGAGACAGCTTTGCTCCAAGTCAATGAGAGAACCAAGAACATAATGAAGAGCTTGCGTGGAGCCTTCGGGTGCTCACCCTTACCCGGTTCTTTCTCTTCAGACACACAGAAGAATCACACTTCTGGGCGCTCCAGCAGCCGGATGAGCCTATGTGATCAGTTTCGGCCAAGGGGCGGCCGTCGCTGTGATGCCACCCCAGAGCTGAAGGAAGCACTTAATTGCTGGGGTAAGAGCCTTCAGTTTCCTTTCCCTATCTTGGCGACAAGCAGCATGTGTTCCAGTTAGTGCAGCTGGAAGGTCACAGAGCCCTGTCATCCTGGGTCCCTGAGGGACTGCATGGAGCAGCCCCTTCGATGTTTGCCCCACCAACCCATGTAGGACAAGTGAGTAAGTGAGAGATAAGTTTTCACTGCATTGAGCCCATGGGATTTTGTGACTTAATACAAAAGCTTTTAGTCAAGTGGAAGCTAAGAGTCAGACACAAATAAGTACCACACAATCACGCAGGGCTCATCCTGACCTGGCCCATCAAGGGCACTTGACCATGCCTGGTGAATGAGCGACTGACATGAAAGTGGCGGAGACAGCACGCTGAGTGGAGGCCAAGACTAGAAATCATTACTTCCATTTAGGAGTTCATCAATCAGTAAAGGGTGATGGAGAAAAAGATGTATGAATATTAAAAATGTAAATATTGAAAAAAATGCTGGATTATTGATATTTTTTCAAGTTCATGTGGAGCGGTCCCTAGAACGAGGGTAACCCTTTTTCTCTGCGCCACCCTTTCACCAGGAATCTGAAGACCAGGTGACAATTCAAGCCAGATGGAACTCCCACCCTGAGCCGCTTGGTCTCCAACAGGCCGCCTGATGGAAAATGGTTTTCTCCTCACTAAGAAGTATTTTGGCAAATGGACCATGTTGACCCTCCTCTGGAATTCCAGGGTGTTGCAGACCACTGGAGGGACTCCCCCGCCTGGTACTCTATCTGCTGCTCCCACTGGTGGCTCCCATTGGCCACAGGCCACCCACAGCTCCCAGGGGCTGTTCCTGCTCTTTGGGGACAGCAGCTCCTTCTGCCAGAGGCCAATGGCTGCTCTAGTCAGCAGGTCACTCAATACACCTAGGGCCAAAGTAATCAAGTAATGTGATCGATCGTCCATGGGTGACTCAGATTGACAGCTACTGGGGTCCTCTGTGTCTTGCTCCTAGGAGCCTGGATGGCCAGATGGCTGAGGCAGCAGGCCTACAAGCACCGCTGAGCACCGCTCCAGAGGGACCACGCTAGTACAGCCTTCTTTGTTGTGGTCTTGGTTCTGGAAACCTCTGCCAATGAACTCCTCCTTCACCATTCCTTTCCGTTACACTCCAAGGATTGCAGATATAGTTATGTTTCTAGCTGCCTGGCATGGACAAGACCCAAGGTCATGAGCCTCTTGAATGAGGGAACATTCTCTCTCCCTTAAGAGGGTCTCCTACTACTCTTCAGTGTTAAGTGTGCCAAGGCCCGAGTGCCTGCTCAGTGGACTTGGCAGAAGCCTCAAACTCCTCTTTCCACATCCCTTCCGCAGGATCAGGAGCACATCAACGACTCTAGCCCACTTAATCCAGGTCCTCGTGGTTGGTAGAAAGCTTCGTTCTCACTTTGACTTTCATGTATTCCTGGGTTACGATCCTGTGGGACAGGCGTCTTCTAGGGATTAATGTATCTAAATGGCGTCGGTCTTCACAAGGAAGTATCTCTTATTGTTCCTACCCAGCCTAACAAGACAACCCTCAGTGGGCTGGAAAAATACACTGGCACAGGAGGGAGGAACCCCAGTCTGGTTCCTGACTTGCCTCTCAGTAGCTAAGAAACCTGAAAATATAACCTCCTCCTGCTCTGGATAGTGTGGCTCAGTGGATTGAGTGCCGGCCTGCAAAGTAAGGGGTCGCTGGTTCGATTCCCAGTCAGATGCCTGGGTTGCGGGCCAGGTCCCCTGTAGAGGGTGTGCAAGAGGCAACTATACATTGGTATTTCTCTCCCTCTCTTTCTCCCTTCCTGCCCCTCTAAAATAAATAAATAAAATATTTTTTAAAAAAGACATTTGAAGAAAATAACCTCCTCCCTAACTAAGCCTTGGTTTCTCCACTTGTGAACTGGTTAGACCCGGCCTACCTCCTTTAGGGCATGCTTGTGAGACTGACATTAAATTAATGAATGTGAAGGCTCTTTCAAACCACTATGCAACGCTGAGTAGTACTGTTCATTTATTCTCTAATTTGTAAGAAATGCAAATGTTTAATTAATTAAAAAATTCCTTATTGATGTCACAAATGCTCAGATGGCAGCACTTAGATTTTAAATAACTCCTCTGCCCCTTTAGTGTGCAAACTGTCACAGGGCCACAGGGAGGTTTAAGGCCTGGTCCTCAGTCCCCAGTGATTTACCCCAATTGAAGCTGAATTATCAGGTAGCCAATACCTGGGACCAACTAGCTAATTTGGGGAGCTCCGTGCAAAATGAAACGTGAAGCCCTTTGTTCAAAAAGTATTAAGAATTTCGAAACAGTGAAAACAGAGCACTCAACCAGCACGGGCCCTTCTAGGCACAGGGCCCTGTGTGACGGCACAGGTCACACACATACCACTGAAGCTGGCCCCACCTGTATATATTAATTTAACCATGTGATTACCAAGTGTTTACTCTGCATTTTTAAGGCTTCAGATCTACCATATTTGCCTGTGAGACTGTTCATTATATTTTCTTAAAATGTACAGCTTTCTCTAACCAATACGTTGGCAGGATGATAAGAAGGCCAGGAGAAATGTTAAAAAAACAGTATATTTTTTACTTGATCTTGATTAAGTTATATGTTTTCTGATGTACTTTCCAGTTGAAATGAATTAGCTATGCAGCTAGGATTGTAGAAATACAAAACACTCAAGAATAAAACCTTAAGCTCCATTTCACACCCAAAAATCTACATCTGAGATTATTTACAACATGAGATGGCTTCCTAGGATATATTTTGTAATACGGTTTCTATTTTTTTCTTAAATAACAAACTATGTGCTCCTTCCCTGTCCTCCAATGAGCCGTCGCTAAATAGACTTCCCTTAAAAGGCAAAGAAAACCTATCACTTGGCAGATCAAACTGTATAAAATTAAGAATTCTCTTTAGCGCCTTTAAAGTACAAAGGGTTCATTTTACAACAAAAGAAAAAAGTTGCAACATAAAGTAGTCTTCCTAGTGTCTCCCTGGGTCATTTAAACATGTTTCTATGTTTAACATGAGCTGGCTAATGCATAAGAATAGTCTGATCTTTAGCACATGAGAAGAATACCAAGAATTCCTTCTAAGCTGCTATAAAAGGCTAGCAAAGGCCAGCAAAAGGCCTGGACCACATTCCTTGGCAATTATCAGTATGAGGAGGAGGTAGAGAAAGAGGGGAGAGTGATTTGCAAAAGGCCGACAATAACCGAGCCTCTTCCATTAGCAGAAACAGCTGCGGAACCTCTTCTGTCTGAAGCAAAGGACAATCACTTTTGTTCTGAAGTTTGCCCTTCTGGTAGATAAGCTGATCACATTGTCCTGAAATTCCCCGCCGTCTCAGCCCAGGAGAGGCCAGGACAGCTCTCCATACCCAAGCCAGCATGCTGACGGACACATCTCAGAATCCGGGGAATTTGTTCAAGCTTCCCTCGGGGTTCAGTACAGTCACCCAACGCATGCTGCTTAAACAGAACTGCGGCTTTGCCTGAGGTCAGAGAGGATGCAAAGGGAGGCCGGTCTAACTGGTCAGTCCGAGCTCTTCTCAGGGTCCAGGGCTAGCGGCTCCTTCCAACGGAGAGAGGAACACAACAGATTTCTTGAGAACTTCGTGTGCGCCAGAAACAACTCCAGGCCCTCTGTGCAGACCATGTCATGAACCCGGCAAGAGCTTACCATTTTGCAGATACGGAAGCTGACTATGGCTAGTAAGAGGCACTAGGGCGGCCAACAAGTAAGGCTGGGCTTCGCATTCAAGTCAGATGAACTTCCCAAACTCCTGCTTTTCATCAGCGGCAACGCTCAGTACAGGCAGGAAGGTAGAGCTTTGTCTCCCAAGAACTTAAGGGTTGAGTGAAAAAGATGAGGGGATTAAGCAAAAAACAAACAAAAACTCACAGACACAGACAACGGTATGGTGATGACCAGAGAGGAAGGGGGAGGGGGGAGGCAGGAGAGGGTACAGGGAGGATAAATGGTGACGGAAGGAGACATGACTTAGGGTGGTGAACACACAAGACAATATACAGATGATGTGTTACAGGACCATACACCTGAAACCTCTATATTTTTATTAATCAAGGTCACCCCAATAAATGCAATAAAATAAAACAAATAAAACCATTAAAAGTTACCTGCATTTCCTTATTACCAAGCATCAGCAATTTCTAAGCAATGTCAATGAGAAGTAATTCCTCCTCAAAAAACATGTATTTTGTTGGTTTAGGTTATAAACAATTCCTGCAGTTACTGTGTGTTTGAATGACAATATAGAAGTAAGCTTCAAATTAGCATATGTGCATTATCTATTCTTTGACAAATATCATATCCACATGAAAGGTAGTTTGAAGCACCCCTGATTTTGACACATGCAAACTCAGACTTTGATTGATTTCAAAATAAATTCATAGTAGGTCAGAATACTTTGATTCCACTTCAGATATACTTCCTGTCTCCAGTCCCTGCAGAACTGCATAATCCAGTGTTGAAACAGATTTAAAATAAACGGTGATGGCAGTGATTGTAGAAATGAAAACACAGAACTTGGGTTACTTCCATTCAGTCACCCTGTGACTACTGGGACATTTTATTTGTGTGTCAAACTTAAAACAGTACAACAGCAAACTACAAGGTGTAATAATTTGGCTTGGTCAGCACCAATAATTTGGCTTGGCTTAATGCAGATGTGAAATATTTTATTAAGTAGTATCTTTAAAACAAATGTATTCTTTTTTAATCCCTCATTGTCTACACACTAAAGGGAAAGAAATTAAGAAAATAATGACTGCTCATTACATAGTTTTTCCGGAAAATAATTTTGTCATTCAGAGGAGAGGAATGTGATAAATGACCTGCTCCAGGTGTTAAAGATGCTAGGTGAGCTTTCACTGCAGTCTGTTAAACTGACCCCCCTGCACGGAAAGGACCAGCATCCTGCTAGGACCTGGGACAACCAGTGTGACCCAGCCCCGAGATCAACTCCTCACTCACATTGGTGGGACATGCTTCAGTCTCTTCTTGTAAGTTAAGAATGCCCTTACGAAGGAATTTATGACTCTACGATGACCCTTACCTTTGACCCAAAGCACATGCTCCACGCAAAATTGATGTTTTTCTTCAAATTCAAATAATTCCAAATTCTTCTTAAATGCAAAAGACCCTCCAATTCCCGATCTCAGGCACTGGAGGCACCAACATTGACGACCCTTTCTCAAACCTCCACTCTATCCTCACTACACCGCCCACCCAGCCGTCCACTGGGCTTTTTCAAGCCTTCTGTAACCTGACAGCACACCATCTACGTCAGCTCTTATTTGCAACTACTCAGTTCCCAGACACAACACAAAACATTTCTGCAAGACTAGAACCGTCACCCCATCGTTTGAATCTCCTCTCCTCACGGACCTCTTAACACAGTCCTGGGTATGTTGTGAAAGCCTGTGGCCCCTTTAAATTTATTTAATAAATACTAAAACAGTACTTACTGTAAGTCAAAGAACTGAATATAAGTTTGTTGTTGGGAGGTACAAATTTAAATAACAAAGTGTAATACCTATCACAGTAGTAAACCCAAACATGTAATTACCACACAGCCCAACAATCGCACTCTTGGGCATTTATCTCAAAGAAAGAAAACGTATGTTCACACAAAAACCTGTACACAAATGTTCATAGCAGCTTTATTTGTAATACCAAAAACTGGGAAAAGCCTACATGCCCTTCATTAGGTAAATGGTTAAACAAACGGTGGTACATACAGATCACAAAATACTATTCAGCAAGAAAAAGGAATGAACTACTGATACACTCAGCAACTTGGGTAAGTCTCCAGGAAATTATGCTGAGTGAATAAGGCTAATCTCAAAAGGCTGCAAACTGTATGATTCAATTTATGTAACATTTTAAAAAAGATTTTATTTATTTATCTTTAGAGGGGAAGGGAGAGAGAGAGGGAGAGAAATACCAATGTATGGTTGCCTCTTGTGCATCCCCTGCTGAGAACTGGCCTGCAACCCAGGCATGTGCCCTGACTGGGAATCGAACCGCAATCCTTTGGTTCACAGGCCTGCGCTCAATCCACTGAGCTACACCAGCCAGGGCTATAACATTTTTTAAGCGACAAAATTTTAGAAATGGAGAACAGATTAGTCATTGCCAGGGGTTGCCGGGAAAGGGAGCGATGTGGGTACACTTATAAAAGGGCAACAGGAGGCTCCTTGGGACAATGGAACTGTTTACTGTCTCGACTGTGGTGGTGCAAACATGAACCTACACATGTGATCAAACTGCATACACACAGACAAATGAGCACACCTAACGCGGGAAATCTGAATAAGAGGTGGACTGTATTGATGTTAATATACTGGTTGCCACGTTGTACTACAGTTTTGCAAAACGTTATCAGTGGGGGTGAATTCAATAAATGGAACATGACATGGGAACTCTGTGTTATTTCTTACAACTGCATTTGTTTTTTAGGTGTGTTGTATTGATTGTGTTATTGTAGTTGTCCCAATTTTTCTCCCTTAGCCCCCCCTTCATCCAGTACTAGCCTTGCCTCCAGCAATCTCCCCATCTCATCTCATATCCATGGGTCATGCATATAAGTTCTTTGGCTTCTCCATTTCCTACACTATTCTTAGCTTCCCCCTGTCTATTTTGTACCTGCCATTTATGCTTCTTAATCCCTGTACCTTTCCCACCATTCTCCCCACTGATAAACTCAAAATGATCTCCATACCCAAGATTCTGTTCCTGTTCTGGTTGCTTAGTTTGGTGAAGGGTTTTTTTTTGGTTGTTGTTGTTGTTTTGTTTTAGATTCAATTGTTGATAGTTGTGAATTTGTTGCCTTTTTAATGTTCATAGTTTTGATCTTTTTCTTAAGTAAGTCCCTTTAACCAGTCATGTAACAATGGCTTGGTGATGAGGAACTCCTTTAGCTTTACCTCACTTGGAAAGCACTTTTTCTGCCCTTGCATTCTAATGATAGCTGTGCTGGATAGAGTAATCTTGGATGTAGGTCCTTGCTTTTCATCATTTTGAATACTTCTTGCCAGTCCCTTCTTGCCTACAAAGCTGTGTTTTGGGTTTTGGTGTTTTTTTTTTTTTTTTTGAGAAATCAGCTGACAGTCTTATGGGAACTCCTTTGTAGGTAACTCTGCTTTTCTCTTGCTGCTTTTAAGATTCTCTCTTCATCTTTAATCTTTGGGATTTTAATTATGATGTGTCTTGGTGTGGTCCTCCTTAGATCCAACTTGTTTGGGACTCTCTGTGCTTCCTGACTTATAAGTCTATTTCCATCACCAAATTAGAGAAGTTTTCTTTCATTATTTTTTCAAATAAATTTTCAATTTCTTTCTCTTCCTATTCTCCTTCTGGCATCCCTATGATTGGGATGTTGGTTGGCACATTTGGAGACATCCCAGAGTCTTTCCATACTATCCTCAATTTTTTTGAATTCTTGTTTCTTCTTTCTGTTTTGGTTGAATGTTTATTTCTTCCCTATGTTTCAAATCATTGAGTTGAATTCTGTCTCCCTTCCCTTCACTGTTGGTTCCCTGTAGCTTTTCTTTATTTCACCTTCATTTCCTCCTTTATGTTGTTGCTGTACTCAGTGAGTTCTTTGAGAATCCTGATCACCAGTGTTTTGAACTCTGCATCTCATAGGGTAGCTATCTCTGTTTCATTTAGTTCTTTTTTCTGAGATTTTGTTCTGTTCTTTCATTTGGGCCATATTTCTTTGTCTCCTCAATTTGGCAGCCTCCCTGTGTTTGTGTCTGTGTTTTAGAGCTGCTTTGACTCCCTATAAAAGGCACCTGTAACTTTTGTGGGTAATCGCCAGGGCAGGGCAACCCGCTTCACCACTTCGTGGCTCTGTGTGGGAGGAGGGCTCAGAGAGGGGACGTGCCACTCCTGGCTTCTGGGGATTTTCCCAGTGCCCACCCCATTTCCATTCCCTTCACCCATTTTCTGTATGCAACTGGCACCCTTCTAGCTGCTGCCCTGGTATTGAATCCCAGAGTGGGTGGGTTTGCATATGTTTTAAGACAGTGTGGCCCCTTTAAGTGAAATTTCCTGAAAATCCTGCAGTTTCTTCCACTGCCCCAACCCCCACTGGTTTTTACAGCCAGAAGTTATAGGGATTTATCTTCCCAGTACTGGAATCCTGGGCTGCGTGGTCTGACCTGGGGCTGGGATCACTTGCTTCCAAGGTATGCCTCCCAATTTTTATCTACCACATTCCAGTCAAGATGGAGGCATAGGTAGACACACTTTCCTTCTTTGCACAACCACAAAAAGGAATTACAACTAAATCTCAAAACAAATAGCACTCAGAACTGTCAGAATATTGAACTATATGGAAGTCTGACAATCAAGGATTTGAAGAAGCCACATTCATCCAGACAGATAGGAGGGGCGGGGAAGAGGAGACGTGGCAGAGAGGTGAGGAGACTCAGTGTGGCGTAGAGGGGCAAAGGAATGGGCATGGGCTGTCTTACAACTGCATTTGAATCTACAACGATCTCAACAAAAATTTCAGTGAGAAGAGTAATAAGCCAACAAAAAGATTTCCAACTAGTAAGATGTATTTATTTAACAAACTCTCATGTGATCCCTACTAATTGCCAGGTAACATTTTAAGCACTTAAATGTTAACTCATTGAATCCTCCTAATAATCATATGTGGCATGTAGTACTATTATTCCCACTTTACAGATGGAAAAAGTAAAGTACAGAGAAGTCAAATAACTTGTCCTAGGGACACATAGCAAGTACCAAATTTTGCCAGGTATAATGTGCACTTTTTAGCCAAATTTTTGAGGGAAAAATAAGGATACACATTATACATGGGTAGTACTAATTCTGTATCTATATAAATGTTTTTAATTCTTTTATTTATGCTTCTGTGTTACAAGTATAACTCTAGAAAGCAATAACAATATCCATATATCCAAAAACAAATGCTAAAATTCCTTTATAATACAAAAAAAACAAGTATCTAACTATATGTAAATTAAAAAATTGAAATACAAAATTAAAATGAAAGTTTTTTTCCCTGAAAGTTTGGGCCAAAAATGTGGGTGCGCATTCTATGTGGGAGAACATTATACATGGCAAAATATGGTAAATTAACAGATGGAGTCTGATTCCACGGCACTCTAGATCCAGAAGTCTCCCCTTTGAGATCTCTGCATTTCACCCTTGAAGGCTGAGGGCTGCTGAGCAGACTGGATCCTGAATCCTGACAGTGGCTCTTCTAGAAGATCGCCAGTGTGCAAGCTGAAAGTATGACACACCCTTCAGATCATACAGCCAATCGTAAACTTCACACGCCACCAACTTTATAGGAAGTAAACAGACCTATTGGATTCTGATGTAAAACCTTCCCCTGGTTGGGCAGGTGAACACTTCTAACACTCAAGAGGAACTTGCCATGGAGTAAAGAGAGCTCTTCCTTTGGTCACTTTTGCCAGTGAAGGCTGGAAAATGGAGAGGACAGTTGGGCACATTTGGGAGCACGTTTCAGAAAGTAAGGGTGAGGAGCCCTGAAGAGCGCAACGCGTCTGGGTGCAGATGAAAGGGGAAAGCTGAGACAAGACCGTGTAATTGCATCACACTTCACACCCCCCAGCCCCAGCTTGGCTGCCCTATCACCAGAGCACCGTATCTTCTCTGGCACTCTCCGAATGGCTTCCATTAGCTTCTTGTCTTATCAGCTTCAAGCCTGCAGCCTCTTACAAATGCTGGCCAATGCAGGCCCAGGGGACTGAAACCCAGAACCTATGTGGCATTCCAGAGTTGCAGGCCTATAGAAAGGCAATCTGGCTTAGAAGATTTTCAGATAATCGAGTGGGGAGGCAGGAATGTCATAGCCCTGTGGGTGGACATGGGACATTCATCAAAAAGACAAGTACCGTGAAGCCGCAGTCCGTCTTTCCCACTGGAGGGGTGTAGAGCTGGGATGCATGCCTGTGTG
>PVKM010037599.1:0-14383 GCA_004027735.1 Carollia perspicillata | reverse complement strand
TTCAATAAATGGTGTTGGGAAAATTGGATAGATATGTGCAGAAAAATGAAACTAGACCACCTTCTTATACCAAACATAAGAATAAATTCAAAATGGATCAAAGACTTAAATGTTAGACCTGAAACCATTAAAATAATAGAAGTAAACATGGGCAGAAATATAGCAATATTTTATGAGATATATCTCCCCAGGCAAGGGAAACAGAAGAAAAAAAATGAACCAACAGGACTAAATCAAATCAAAAAGTTCTTTTTTTGCTTTGTTTTAAAGATTTTATTTATTTATTTATTTTTAGGCAGAGGGGAAGGGAAAGAGAAAGAGAGGGAGAGAAACATCAATGTACAATTGCCTCTCGCTCACCCCTACTGGAGCCATGGCTCACAACACAGGCATGTGGCTTGACAGGGAATTGAACCAGGAACACTTTTGTTCACAGGCAGGCACTCAATCCACTGAGCCACACCAACCAGGGTTCAACTAAAAACCTTTTGCATGACAAAGGAAGTCATCAACAAAATAAAAAGATAACCCATATAATAGGAGGACATAGTCACTGATACTTGAGATAAGGGGTTAATACCCAAAATTTATAAAGTACTTATAAAACTCAACACCAAAAAACCAAACAACCCAATTAAAAAACGGGCAAAGGACCTGAATGGATACTTCTACAAAGAGGACATACACACGGCCAATAGCATATGAAGAGATGCTCAACATCATTAATCATCAAAGAAATTCAAATTAAAACCATAATGCCATATCACCTCACACCTGTCAGAGTGGCTGTCATCAATAAATCAACAAATGAGTGCCAGTGAGCATGTGGAGAAAGGGGAACCCTTTGCACTGTTGGTGGGAATGCAGATGGGTGCAACCACTGTGGAAAGCAGTATGCAGAGACCTCAAAAAATTAAAAATGGGTCTTTTGACCCAGCTATCTTACTTCTGGGAATATATCTGAAGGAACCTAAAAGACTAATTTGAAAGAACATAAGCACCCCTATGTTCATTGCAGCATTATTTATAATCACTAAGATATGGAAGCCACCCAAGTATCCATCAGTAGATGAGTGGATAAAACAACTAAGGGACATTTACACAGTGGAATACTACAAGACCATAAAAAAGAAGAAAAATTTACTCTTTGTGACAATATGCATGGACCTGGAGAATATTATGCTAACTGAAATAAGCCAGTCAGAGAAAGACAAATACCATATGATTTCACTCATATGTGGAATCCAATGAACAAACTGAATTGACAAGCCAAATAGAGACAGACTCACAATTAAAGAGCAGGATGACAGGGTGGGAGGAGGCTGAGGGGGTGAAGGGATTGAGCAAAAAGGAAAAAGGGCTCATAGACATGGATAACAGCATGGTGATTGCAGGGAGAGGGGCATAAGGCAACTAAATAGTAATTGAAAAGATACAATGACAATTTTTTAAAATGTACATGAGTAAATGAATAAAAGAAAAAATGCATAAAAGATAGTTTCTATATAAGTTGATCAAAACGCTCTTAGAAAACATGCTGAGTAAGCTAAAAATACATAATCGAATGCATCTAACAACTCAACCAACATTTCTTGAGTGCTTTGACTGCCTTCTTAACTACCTTACCAGGGATTGACAGTCACTGAATGTTTTTGCTTTGTGTATGATAACAAAGTTGTATTCAGGGGAAGTATGTTGTTATCTACTTGGAAATTATTAATATATAGCAAAATCAGTCATTTTAATCATAGGGTTGTAGATGTAGCTTAGAGGTTTGGTGACCATACAACTTATCATCCAAATGTACGGAAACAAAAGAGGTGGTTATTAACAACTATAGAGCTGCTAGAACAATTGGCATCCAGGTGGAACTAACTTGGCAAACTGTGATGAAAATTTAGCCTACCCAGAGGGGAAAGACAATGGGTTTATGACTGTCACTCTGCTGACATAAATTTCAATTTCCAAAGGCAAATGATGGCCAGTCCTGTAAAGATCCTCCATATCCTAGATTTCAGCCTAACTGTGAGATTGTGCATGAGCCATGACATATTTCTCTTAGTCACTCACTCCTGCTATGCATCATTACTAGAGTTTGATGGATTCCTTCCTACAAATCTATCTTTATAAATGAATGTCTACTATCTTGCTACTCTTGTACATTTCCCCCTTCAGAGAGAATGGGAAGAGCATGCACATAGCTTGTTGGGTGTGCTGAAATTCCTGTGCCTGCTCCCGCCGCAAGAGTAAGTATTTCATGCACCTGGGCATGTTGTGAATTGTGCCTTGATGTTCCCAGATAGGAAGAGAAACTGCTGTTTTTTCCTGAGTGAAAGACAATAGATCCTGATTCCCCTAGTATTTTGACTGTATTTTAAACAGTCATGGGTTAAACAACAATAACAAAAAGTCCTTGGAAGCCATCCTCCCCATGCAAAAATAATAGAACAAGCAATAAACTTCAATTAGTCGGTAGAAAGTTTTATCTATTTTTCTCTGAAGAAAGATGGTGCCAGATAATGAGTAGGCTGGCTATAGATGTTTTTGTGCAAATATGTTTGCAATACTTTTCTTTCTAATTATGCCATTGGATCATCCCTTCCTATACTGAACCTGGATTTAACAATGGGTCTTATTTTGACCAATGGGATAACAGAAAATATGGCCAAGTATTTGGTGCTTGCCCCTTTTTCTTGCACCTGGGTATCTTGCAACCAACACCACATAAACAAGTGTGGACCAGCTTTATGAATGGTGAGACACACATTGTCAAACCAGCCCTATTGCCCGGCTAATATTAAGCTATCATGACAGGGACGAAGCCATGTTAGCCCATCCAGCCCTAGCTGAATCAGCCCAGGCATGACCCAGAAGATGGATAGAATCACAAGAAATTTTAAAAGTTTATTGTTTTAAACTACAAAGTTTGGGGTTAGTTTGTTACTTACAAAAGCCAGCTATTAAAAAAAAATAAGTATTTAAAAAGGGGTGGTGGTAAAAGAAAAATCTAAGACACAACATAGCCTTGGCTCGGGGATCAGGCCAGTGCAGAGGTTGGGAAAGAGGTCAGGAAACTTTTAGCAAATGCAGGAAAAGCAGCAGTGACAGCATTAGCTTTTCAGTGGAGGCTACGAAAGTGGCGAGGAAACCACTACAGCAGACTGGTAGTCACCAGTTACACAGTGGTCACCTGAGTTATGTAGTAACGAAACATATTTAGCGCTATGTAAAGACTTTTTTAAGCCCCTAATTAATGAATGTGCCAACTTTGGTGAGTTATCTTCCAGGCAAAATGGCGAAAGTGTCAACTGGCTTTTTTTAGCGACATGGGATAAGGCAGAGGAAAAAAGAGATGAACTAAAACAAAATAATAACAACAGAAAAACCCCATTTATTTTATAAGCACTATTTAATGGAATTGTGGATATAGGACTTATCAGATTAGAAAATAAAATTGTTTCTCAGTTCCTGTCTCTCAAATAGTAAAAGAGTCTCAGAGTATAAAATGACCTAGAGTAGAAGTCAGCAAACCATGACCCTTGGGCCAAACCCAGCCTGCCACCTGTTTTTGCAAACAATTTTATTGGAGATAGCCATGCCCATTGGCTTAGGTAGTATCTACTGGTATTTGCTGTTTTCTCGCTAGAAAAGCAGCGACAAATCGATGTAAGGAAGAGCACACCACCCACAAAGCATCTCCTGCTCCTCTATAGAAAAAGTTTGCCAACCCCTCTCATGGGGTAAAGTTCAAATAAAGGGTGTGACTGCCCTTTCCTTAGCAACACTGAAAGATTGAGGGTGTTATTTCATAGAGCACCTTGACTAGAAAAAAAATCTTTAGAGCATTGTCTGAAAGCAGGCTGACACACTGAAAGCAAAGAGAGCTATTTCTCAAAGAGAATAATAGATATGATGTTTGGAGACATGGACTGGATCTGAACGGGACTCAGAGGAGACCCTACAAAGTATTAAAAGGATCATTGGTATGGCTAAAATTAACTGAAACAGTTTTAATTTAAAAAGAAGCCTCAGACAACTGGCAGATGAGAATACTCAGCTGATGAGGAATACTTCTTGTTGAAAACAAAAGATTTCTCAAGAGACACTCCAAAAACCTGGAGGGCAGAGCCAGAAGCAGGAACAATGAACTGGGAGCCACACCCATAGAGTAGACCTGGCTCATTCCCTACCCTTGAAATAAGAAGATCTGAGAACAGGTAACCGGGTGGATTTTAGAATAGCCATGGACCAGTGACTTCTACATAGCTCACACTCCCCCCTGCTATTAAAATGGGAGTCCCTAGTCCAATTATCCTTTTTGCTTTTCACAATTTTGCTTACCTTGGTTCAGTCTTCAATTCAGATAGAGATGATGGCCAAGAAGTCAAGGGAAGGCTGAGACTTGGAAGGCAGCAATCGAAGAATTACGAAAAGGTTGCCAAGAACAAAGATGTATTGTTAGAGACCAAAGGTAAGACCCTTCACTCTGTCATGTTGCCAATGACTATGTACAGATAAAAAAGTTGGACAGTGAAAAGGCTGAGAGAAAAAAAATTGATTCATTTGAAACATGGTGTTGGATAGGAGCTCTACGGAATGCCCAGACCACCAGAAAGATGAACAAGTGGGTCTTAGAGCAAATTAAATCTGAAACATTGCTGGAGGCAAAAGTGATGAAATTGAAGCTGTCTGACTTCAGTACATCATGAGAAAGTGGGGTTCATGGGAAAATGTAGTAATGCTGGGAGACATTGGAAGCAGGAGGAAAAGAAGACCGCATATAAGATGGATTGACTCCATAAAGGAAGCCATGGGTATGAGTCTGCAAGGGCTGAGCAGGGCTGTTGAGGACAGGACATGTGGCTGTCACTGGTTAATAGGATCACCAGGAATTGGTGCCAGCTCGACAACATGTTAAACATATGGGGACATAGAATGTGGCTTTTCAGTTTATAATCTCCTGATCGAGAGAAGCTGAAGGTGAGAAATCTCATCTGCATTTAGACCTGTCCCAGCACATGGTAAGCTAATACTGTAATTGCAAGAGGTTTGGGGGGAATCCCGGAATAGAGTGAATGTGTATCAAATGTGAGAAGAGTAGGAAGGATTATGGACAGAAGGTAGACAGTGGTAGGCTACAGATAATACTCATTGCTCTTTCTATCAAAGAGTGTAATCTCTTCTCCCATCCCCACCGTAAGCTGGCTTCATGATTTGATTTGCTAAAAGAATGTGCTGAATGGGACCATGTGTAAGTTCCAAGCCTAGAAATCGCAAGAACCCGAGGAATCTGCTCTCAGTTTGGGAAACCACATGAGTTTGGATTAATCTTCTAGAGGAGAAGAAACCACTTGGAATGAGGTCTCAGCTGCCCCAGCCAAAGCCTCACACAGGTGAATGAGCCAAGGTGAGAGTCACTGAGCCCAGTCCGCACCAGAACTGGAAAGCTCAGCACAGCAGCACAACTTGCTGGCACTCAGAAGTGTGACTGAACTACAGGGGTGTTGCTTTATGCCATCACAGGGTCTCATTATTAAGAGGCATTCAACTAGGCAACGCTCAATTATATGACTCATGCACTAAGTTCTGGAGCAGACTGCTTTGACTTGGATCTTGGACTCATCCCTTAGTGCTTAATTGACCTTGGCTGAGGTCCATCACCTACCTCCGCCTCTGTCTCTTCATCTGCAAAATGGAGATACTCCCCATAAAAAAAATGCTAGACACTCAGATGTTGTTCCTGTTATGATGTTGTGTCAAGTTCAAGTGTACTGAGTGTCAAAGTCAGACCCTGCGATCCCAGGGGTAGTCTAGAGATTCTGTGCCACGAAGATGGGTGAAAGGAAATAAGATGCAATACAAGGGAGCGAAATTAAACCATCTCCACTTTACAAATGTCTCCGGGACTCTTTCTGGTTGCAAGTTCTAGCTGAATGATAACAGTCACTACGGTATGTGTGGCATCACCTACAGGGCAGGCACTCTACACACATTATCTGTAATTCTTGCAATTATAATGCTAGGCAGTGAATACACATGATAGCTGTTATTAAATATTACACTCTCTGGTAAATGCTTTACATCACTGTCACATTTGATCCTCAAGATCATTTCTGTAGGAGGCGTTATGAACCCAGCCTCACAAATAGAGCAACAGAAGCACCCAGACCTTAAATAACAGACCCACGGCGTGGTAAATGCCCGAGCAAGGAGCCCTTTGGGGATCCTTCATCATCTGTAACTTTTGTGCTTGTTGTGGTGCCACTCTGTATCTCGGCAGATGGAAATCCTAGACAGGGAGAGTTCTTCGTCAGGTACAAACACTGACAATAGATTACTGTCTGCTTTGTTTCCAGAAGTGCCTTTCTGCAGCAAAGGGGAAGCTTGAAGAAGCCGTCCACATGTCATTGTTCTACAGTGAGCAATACTGACTTTCCAGTGCCGCTCCCTGGTGTACTTCATAATATCAACTGAATTTCCCCTGGAGGAAGTCTTTGGTATCATTGGTTTTCAAGTTATTGCATCTTGGGTTCTATGACATTGAACCCAAGGGGGGCAGCAATGGGAGACAGACAGGGTCTCTCTGGCCCTGGCCCCCACCTGTATTTCAATCACTGAAGCTTCCTGTCTATGTGCTCTGTATAAATAGAGTACATTGAAAAGTATAGCCTAATAAAAGGATTCCTCTATTTAAAAAAAAAACACCAAGTTGAATACTTTTGCTCTATGCAAATTCCTAAAGTGAAGATGAGAGCATTGGGGCATGAGAGGGAAAATCATTTTCCAAAGCCCTCAAAGGGAAATGTATACTAGAGGTACAATTAGACCTCAGAAACCAGAATCCTGACCTTTTATCCCTGTTGGACCAGCAGCGAGGCTATTAGTAGAGTATGCACAGAGATTCTTTTAATTGCTCTTAAGTCCAAAAGATTTAGCTGACTATTTAAATAATATATTACCATAGTGTGTCTTGAGGGTGGATGAATGGAAGTAGCCAGGTCTACACATAATGAAATTTAACTTGGGCTACCTTTAGACCAGGTCGTGGCCATATTGGGACCCACTGACTTCAACGATGACCTCTAGCATCAGAGGCAATGCCAAGATATTAGGCAGAATGAGCTTCTGGCCACTGTCCTGTGCATCAGAGGATATGTAGCAGCATCTCTGTCCTTTGCCCACTAGAAGCCATTCATACCCCACCCACTCCCCAGTAGCGACATCTCCAGACATCCCTAAATGTCCCCTGGAACTGCAGAGCCACCTCAGTTGTGAACCACTGGTCAGATCTAGGTACAAAATTATTAACTTGATCATCCATTCTGAAAGATCTCCAAAAGCAAACTAAAAAAAAAAATTGCACTCAGAAAGCAAAAACAGAGTTTGAGTTAAGACTGATGCAGCTTTGAGATTTAGAGTGTTTGGTTTTTAGGGGTTGTTTTTTAAACTGATTTATAGTAACTGAGTTGTACAGGCACTGAAGTGTTTGTGGATGTTTCAAAATGACCTGCTTTTCATGAACATCAAATTTTTGATCTATTTGCAGGAAAAAAAATGGATTGATAGCTGCTATCAAATTTGATAGCAGATCCTGGATATAACAAAAGTTTTCTTGCTGTAAAATTTTAGCTGCCTGTCACTTACATTATATTATGTCACATCTCACAATGACATATTGCAATGCAATGCAATGTAAGTCACATAATAGACAACTGCAATCCATAACTTTCTGAACAGGGTGAGTCATTCTTTACTGAGCAGCTTCCCCAGGGAAATAAAGGAATCCCTCTGCTGTGGTCGTGCACAGCGCTGATGCTGCTGGCCTGTTGGTGACTCATCTTCTCATTCTGTCCATGTTCCTTAGGTTTCCAACCTGCCTTCCTTTTAAAAGTGGCCTTCCTCCATTTCTTCTGATTGTGATGAAACTGTCAATCAAGTGGCTGACCTCCAGTGAGAGGTGGGGACTGACCTGGGCTGACCCATCAGGCGTCTCAGGGCTGGGGCTAGCCAATGGTTGCATTTGTGTGAATAAGTAAATGGATTCACATATATAGTCAATAATATCATAACAACTATGTATGATGCCAGGTGGCACTTGAAATAGCAGGGGGGTGACTTTGTAAAGAATATGACTCTCTAACCACTATGCTGTACACCTGGAATTAATACAAGACAATATTGACTATAAACAGTAATTGGAAGATAAAATAAAATAGATGGAGGCACCTTCAGGAAGCAATTGCCTCAAGTGGTTCAAGGATGTGGTGATCAGATAATGACTCTCTGCTGATAATGAGACAAAGGAGACATCACTGGGGTCATAGGCTCCCAAGGGGGTATGGGCTGGTTTTCAGTTGCCACTTGTCTCAGGTCTAGGGACCTTGAATAGGACACAACTCTCACAGCTCTAGAAGCAGCCTTAAGAATACTTCACCCCCATAAACACAGAGAGTGGCTCAGCTGAGCGCATGCTCATCTCCTAGACCAAACATGGACCTTTTAGTGAGGAACTGATATGGAACCTGGGGTAAAGATCTCTCATCCGGGGAGAGGGGAGGGAATTTCAGGGGCAGAGGGTGAAGGGTTTGCAGGAGCAATTATAAAGGACACATGGGCAATAACTCAGGGTGGGGGGAAGGGAGGGAGGTGGGGTGGTCTAGGGTGTTGGGCTGGGGTGGAGGGGAAAGGGAAAAATAAAAGATCTCTCATCCAAACCCTGAGTGGTGAGATGGGCATAGACCTACTCCTGTTGTGAGCTTTCTTTCTTACTCTTACTCTTGGGAGAGAACATAACATGGAAGGCAAGACAGAGAAAGAAAGGGGAAGAACGGGGTCCTACAACATCCCTGGGACCCTGGGTGTGGTTAGTAGAGAAGCCATTTAAACTCTGTTCTTTTGCCATTTGGGCCCATTTACCTTTATAGTTCTGGTAGCTCAAGTGGGGTTTTCTTTCCCTTGTAAGCAAATCTTTTAATAAATATATGTACTCTCTCCATCTATTTTTTCCCTAAGAGAAGAGTAAACTCATGGGCTTTTTGTGTGACACCAGATTAAATGCATTCATTCATTCAAGAGTCTTTTACATTCTTGAAACATAGCCACCCTTTATTGATCTTCCCTTTGAGGCCATGTATTATATTCTGAGTTAATTTTTTTAAGTCCTTGCAGTGCTGTAAGTTATGCTTTTTAAGAAAAGACTAAGGCTGAGAGATGCCAGGGTTATCCAATACCAGCTACCAAGTAGTGGAGCCCGTAGACGAGCCCATAGACAGAGCCCAGTCTGTGGGAAATGGCCTCCCTGCCATGCCTGACTGCCTTTGTCAGTGCTCAGTTTCATCATTGTTGCCGCTGAGAATGTCTTATGGATCCGAAGCCCAAGGAAGATAAAAATTGTGTGAGATCAAGGATAATAGACTCACAGTCATGCCACCCCATGCCTTACCCCTTCCCTCCAATCTTCCTTGCATCGGAACATTTTCCCCTCTCAGCCCTCCCAGAGAACACGCTAGTGTACGCCGAATATCTTAGACTCAGAACCACTTAAACGTGAATGGTCTTGCTTCTGTAAACCCGCCCTCTAATGGGCCTCATGAGTGGGTTTCCGGGAAGTGACCAGGGAATTATGGATTCTACGTGCTTAATCTTCCTACGTGCTTAAGGTTACAGGACAGGTCTCCTGAGTTCCACTGAAGCTGCTAGGAGAACCAATGCCTGCCTTGGAATCCCGCTTCATTGCTTCCATCTTCACCCTTCCGAGGGGCCATGGGAAGCCCGAGTAACAAGGGTCCTGGCTGGGTGGTACTCCTAAGGAGTGCCCCACGAGAGAGGACATCTCTGTCCAAGTGATGGGAGGGTTTCTTCTTTTTTACATTTTTGGAGATTCCTGCTGCCCTATCGTCCTCTCTAGTTGGACCCTTCTCATTCCTCTTCGGAATCAGTATGTTGAGATTTACAATACCATATGTTTTCATGTATAATGCGTACTTATGTTGCCCAAATCTTTGAGGGAAAAATAAGAATGCACATTATACGTGAGTAGTACATAACATTTCTTGTACCTTCTGTCTGTTTTTGTGTTTTGGCATTGTTACATTCAATTTCTCGTACCATATTTTGTTCAAAAATACATGCTAAAATTCCTTTATAATACAAAAACAAATATCGAAACATAAATAAATAATTGAATTAAAATATTAAAATGAAAGATTCTTTTTCCTGAAAGTTTGGGCCAAAAACATGGGTGTGCATTTTACATGGCAAAATATGATACATTTCCAGGGAGGTTTTATAGAGCTGGCTAAATCCGTGACCTCCATCATTACCTGATGTTAGCTTCCTTCTTCCCTTGCCTACTTTTAATTTGTCCACCCGAATTATAACACGAAAAACCTTTGCTATTTTTTCCCTATCTTCTACTGCTACTTTTATATAACCATCCACTCTTGCAAGGAGGAAGGACCCTGGTAAGAAAAAAATCCATGGTGCTAAAACTCCATGTTCTATACTTAAAAGCAAGACCCAGCTCATACCCGCAACATGCATTTCCAGGAGAACATTGTACAGCCAATATCTGGATTTTAAATTGTCCCTTTGCAATTCTAACATCAGCAATTGTGCTTTTGAGAAAAATGAATATGTAATTCCTTGTTAATGGTACTTTTCTTATTTGGAAGACAGTGGGCTAAGGGATTAAGTCAGTCAGGTATAATAAAAACTATGACTGCCTTTGGAAATGTGCTTCTTTCCAGCGTTTACAGTTGATCCGTAATGCAAATTGCAGTCTAAGATATTTGGCATCCAGGGGCGTCCACCTGGATGACAGAAACATTGCACCCAGCACTAGTGTTGTGCTTAGGTTCTAGTTCTTTCCTTCTCATTCTGTTCATAAGCCAATGTATTCTCCTTACGGTTTATTCATCAGAATACTGTATTTCATTGGTTCTAAGGTATCTTTTTTCTTTTTTTCACATTTTCATATCTCTAAACTTTGCATATGTCTTCTAGTTGAGGGCATATAGTATTTAATTGCCAGCTCCTTAACGAAACATTTCTTTTAGTCGGGCATGAATTAATGGCAAAATTCAACTGTACTTTACATTTGATGAAATCACAGTTTTAAGGCATGAGATTAGGTTTGGATCAGAAAGAGGCAGGGGCAATGTGGTGGCATGATGTAGTGTCAGGCCAACAGGATTGCCCTGTAGGCACAAATGGTTCACTGGATTACACTGATGTATAGGTCCGATGGCCCAGGTTAAGTCCCTATTTTGTACCATGATAACCCTAGAAATATCCGTGGAAAGAATACCGATCTAGGTCCTGAATTTTAGATCATTTAAATGTCACATCATTTTACTAAAATGTATGTAAAAACTGTTTATGTGGAATTACAGTGCTACAAAAAAGTTCCATTTCCAGAAAATGGCAAACATTTCTAAATGCTTTTTCTTTTCATTTAATGTGTTTTAGACTGTTTGTATTTTAAAAGGCTAAGTGATTTATCTGTATTCTCTTTTCCAGCGCATTGTGTATATGTTTGAGTTATTAAACATGATCATCAAAATAGGATAACAAGAAACAAATAAAATATGAATAATCAGGATTAAATGGTGGTTTCGTCTTGCAATTTTCCATTATTATTAATTAGATACCTTCTGTTGAACTGGTTTCTATGAGTTTCTGTGCTTTAGAAGATATGAAAAGAGCAAAAGGAACACTCATATTGGAATGGATACTCCATTTTTGTGATGAATGTCACATTGTTTCTTTACCAAAGGACCACTACAGGCCTTCCCACCAACCTAATGGAAAGTAGACTTTCTGTTTCTGATAGATTATCTTTGGTTCATCATATCGGTGTTGCCTTCGCTATTATTTTTTGAATCTAGACATGTCAGCCTTTCAATTAATTGACATATCTTCAGATGGGGGCAATAAGTTGACCGTCAGCTTTGTTGATTTGGCTTTCATTTTTCTACATTCTCTGTATCATTATTAACATTTTATATATCTTCATTAAATGTAGTGTGGAAAGTTGTGCAAGGCTGAATCAGAGCTATTAGCCCAACACAAGGGTCACTGTTGTTTTCCTAAACATAGGAAGCTAATGCTTTATATGTTTCTTAATAACCCAGCATCATTGCAATGAATTGCAAAGACCGTTGTGAGGATCAGACACATACAGTCTAAAATCATGCTTTACACATAGTACATGTTAAGTAGTAGGTATAATAATTATTGTGTGTTCTAAGACAATAATACCTGCAATACATCACTTGTATTTATTTATTTTTGATGTTTCTAGTTTTTACTCAACTAATGCTGTGATGGGCTTCTTTAATTCTTAGCTGATGGCTTCTACCTTGTATGGTTTGGAAAAAAAGAAGCACAGGTATTTGCAAACTATAAGTAAGATAGCAATAGTTCTACTGAGTAAACGTTCTAGGAGAAAAGGGCAAGCTTTGAAGGGCAGATATGCCACAGGTGAGAATGCAGCTTCAGCAAGATGGTAGGTGACCTCATGCTGGGGCCATCTATTGCCATATCTGAGCTTCAATTCCCTCATCTCTACAATGACCATAGTACTCACCCCGAACACTCATATGTAGTGATAGATGGGTAGATAGATATAATGTAAATTATCTGAAATAGTAGGTGGTCAGTAGACTTTAGCTATTGTTTTCATTTCTTGCAATTTGACAAATGGGTCTTTTAGGGTAACAGAATGCAGATTTGCATTAAAATAATCGCTGGACTTCTAAAAATAAACATAAGCATGCTTTCTAATCTTTATGACCACCTTGTTCTTTCATAAGCAGTTATATCCCTATGGTATGAGATGTTAGATTATTCTTTGAAATATGTTCTTGTGAAATAAAATATCCATTTGGAAGACACATTTATTTTAGAAAGGCAGTTCAGTTATAACAACAGTAAAATAGGGGCATAAGTTTTCTAGTTATTTCTCCCTTATTCAATCACATTTTAACTGTATAATTACCTGCATATATTGTACTGTTCTGGTTTACTTTGAGGGAAATAAAGATAAATGCATTTTAGATAATTGTCTCTTAACCATTCTAAAACTTTCTTTATTGAACTCTAGACCACCAACATTTATAACAAAGGTAAGTTTCATGTCAACTCACGACATGTTTTAGAACATGACCAATATTATTTTTTGTTTTTAAGATATAAAAAATGCACTGATAAATTTATTCACACACATGAATAAATGTATGCATGCACATGAATAAATGTGTTATTTACACATATAAACATATGTGAATATATGTACACATGTGTGTATATGTATACATATATATGCATATAATATGTGTATATATACATGCATTAGTATATATATAGTGTTTATAGCAATTCACCTCCCAGCCCCATTAGTAATCTTTGTATGTGTGTGTCTGTGTGTAAAAATCTAAATGTGTAGGACTCGTTTGTTATCCTATGAAAAACAAAAGAATGGATGTAGATATATTCAAAATACGAGGAACTGCCTCATTAATTTTCTTTTGGGAATCAAGTCAAGGCTTATGATCATAGAGTTTATGAATCTCCACAAAGTGTTGCATTTCACTTGCCTTTGAAAAACATTGTTGGCTCTTCCCTATTTCACTTTTAACTATTTGTACACCTGGCCATTCTGTATTAACTGGGACAGGCAACTCTACACACAACTGTGTGTCTCATTTCTGGGAAAGCTTATTCGAGCTGCACTTTGAGAGATCTTTCTGATAAATCAAACCTTACCCCAATAATTAAATATCTTCCTAAAACTCTTATATGTCCTCGTCTCTAGCCTGAGAAGATAAGCAAGACTTGCAAATTCTAAGCTATTAGAACCATGTGTCATATGTTAATATTGAGATCTTTTGGTGCATGAGAATAATTTGTTTCTTTAATATGTCCATAATTCTGCCCAAATATACTCAGAAAGAGGGCCTATACTATTGTCCAACTATATCTTTTAATTATCTGAGATGTGGTACAGTAATTTCTATTTTAACGATCACTTTCATAGGCATCATTTCTTTTGAAGGTTGAGAAAGAAGACAAAGTACATAGCATATCACGTGAGTTCCGGGTAATGCTTTGGGCATTTATCCTACCCTCTTCCCTTTGTTCATCACAGCAATTTCGTTTTAACACTGTCAAACACTGTCTGCTACGGACAGTTAAAAGCCTTGTTCAAAGTCACATCTTTATTAATCACTAGATGTGGGACTTGCCTGATTTTAAAGGTTGTGATTCTTCTTCTGATACCACACATTTGCAAACTCGGTAT
Source organism: Carollia perspicillata (assembly GCA_004027735.1). Lineage (NCBI taxonomy): Eukaryota > Metazoa > Chordata > Mammalia > Chiroptera > Phyllostomidae > Carollia > Carollia perspicillata. Next base: position 81 of record PVKM010037599.1, on the reverse strand, counting down.
ATTACAATAGGTGGCTCCTTATATCCCCAGCACGAACCCATTTGTGTTGTACAAAAGAAGTCCAGGGGGAAGTAAATCTCC